>CAJVCO010000249.1:0-31935 GCA_910595825.1 Philhelius pedissequus
CAGTCTGTCAGTCTGTCAGTCTGTCAGTCTGTCAGTCTGTCAGTCTGTCAGTCTGTCAGTCTGTCAGTCTGTCAGTCTGTCAGTCTGTCAGTCTGTCAGTCTGTCAGTCTGTCAGTCTGTCAGTCTGTCAGTCTGTCAGTCTGTCAGTCTGTCAGTCTGTCAGTCTGTCAGTCTGTCAGTCTGTCAGTCTGTCAGTCTGTCAGTCTGTCAGTCTGTCAGTCTGTCAGTCTGTCAGTCTGTCAGTCTGTCAGTCTGTCAGTCTGTCAGTCTGTCAGTCTGTCAGTCTGTCAGTCTGTCAGTCTGTCAGTCTGTCAGTCTGTCAGTCTGTCAGTCTGTCAGTCTGTCAGTCTGTCAGTCTGTCAGTCTGTCAGTCTGTCAGTCTGTCAGTCTGTCAGTCTGTCAGTCTGTCAGTCTGTCAGTCTGTCAGTCTGTCAGTCTGTCAGTCTGTCAGTCTGTCAGTCTGTCAGTCTGTCAGTCTGTCAGTCTGTCAGTCTGTCAGTCTGTCAGTCTGTCAGTCTGTCAGTCTGTCAGTCTGTCAGTCTGTCAGTCTGTCAGTCTGTCAGTCTGTCAGTCTGTCAGTCTGTCAGTCTGTCAGTCTGTCAGTCTGTCAGTCTGTCAGTCTGTCAGTCTGTCAGTCTGTCAGTCTGTCAGTCTGTCAGTCTGTCAGTCTGTCAGTCTGTCAGTCTGTCAGTCTGTCAGTCTGTCAGTCTGTCAGTCTGTCAGTCTGTCAGTCTGTCAGTCTGTCAGTCTGTCAGTCTGTCAGTCTGTCAGTCTGTCAGTCTGTCAGTCTGTCAGTCTGTCAGTCTGTCAGTCTGTCAGTCTGTCAGTCTGTCAGTCTGTCAGTCTGTCAGTCTGTCAGTCTGTCAGTCTGTCAGTCTGTCAGTCTGTCAGTCTGTCAGTCTGTCAGTCTGTCAGTCTGTCAGTCTGTCAGTCTGTCAGTCTGTCAGTCTGTCAGTCTGTCAGTCTGTCAGTCTGTCAGTCTGTCAGTCTGTCAGTCTGTCAGTCTGTCAGTCTGTCAGTCTGTCAGTCTGTCAGTCTGTCAGTCTGTCAGTCTGTCAGTCTGTCAGTCTGTCAGTCTGTCAGTCTGTCAGTCTGTCAGTCTGTCAGTCTGTCAGTCTGTCAGTCTGTCAGTCTGTCAGTCTGTCAGTCTGTCAGTCTGTCAGTCTGTCAGTCTGTCAGTCTGTCAGTCTGTCAGTCTGTCAGTCTGTCAGTCTGTCAGTCTGTCAGTCTGTCAGTCTGTCAGTCTGTCAGTCTGTCAGTCTGTCAGTCTGTCAGTCTGTCAGTCTGTCAGTCTGTCAGTCTGTCAGTCTGTCAGTCTGTCAGTCTGTCAGTCTGTCAGTCTGTCAGTCTGTCAGTCTGTCAGTCTGTCAGTCTGTCAGTCTGTCAGTCTGTCAGTCTGTCAGTCTGTCAGTCTGTCAGTCTGTCAGTCTGTCAGTCTGTCAGTCTGTCAGTCTGTCAGTCTGTCAGTCTGTCAGTCTGTCAGTCTGTCAGTCTGTCAGTCTGTCAGTCTGTCAGTCTGTCAGTCTGTCAGTCTGTCAGTCTGTCAGTCTGTCAGTCTGTCAGTCTGTCAGTCTGTCAGTCTGTCAGTCTGTCAGTCTGTCAGTCTGTCAGTCTGTCAGTCTGTCAGTCTGTCAGTCTGTCAGTCTGTCAGTCTGTCAGTCTGTCAGTCTGTCAGTCTGTCAGTCTGTCAGTCTGTCAGTCTGTCAGTCTGTCAGTCTGTCAGTCTGTCAGTCTGTCAGTCTGTCAGTCTGTCAGTCTGTCAGTCTGTCAGTCTGTCAGTCTGTCAGTCTGTCAGTCTGTCAGTCTGTCAGTCTGTCAGTCTGTCAGTCTGTCAGTCTGTCAGTCTGTCAGTCTGTCAGTCTGTCAGTCTGTCAGTCTGTCAGTCTGTCAGTCTGTCAGTCTGTCAGTCTGTCAGTCTGTCAGTCTGTCAGTCTGTCAGTCTGTCAGTCTGTCAGTCTGTCAGTCTGTCAGTCTGTCAGTCTGTCAGTCTGTCAGTCTGTCAGTCTGTCAGTCTGTCAGTCTGTCAGTCTGTCAGTCTGTCAGTCTGTCAGTCTGTCAGTCTGTCAGTCTGTCAGTCTGTCAGTCTGTCAGTCTGTCAGTCTGTCAGTCTGTCAGTCTGTCAGTCTGTCAGTCTGTCAGTCTGTCAGTCTGTCAGTCTGTCAGTCTGTCAGTCTGTCAGTCTGTCAGTCTGTCAGTCTGTCAGTCTGTCAGTCTGTCAGTCTGTCAGTCTGTCAGTCTGTCAGTCTGTCAGTCTGTCAGTCTGTCAGTCTGTCAGTCTGTCAGTCTGTCAGTCTGTCAGTCTGTCAGTCTGTCAGTCTGTCAGTCTGTCAGTCTGTCAGTCTGTCAGTCTGTCAGTCTGTCAGTCTGTCAGTCTGTCAGTCTGTCAGTCTGTCAGTCTGTCAGTCTGTCAGTCTGTCAGTCTGTCAGTCTGTCAGTCTGTCAGTCTGTCAGTCTGTCAGTCTGTCAGTCTGTCAGTCTGTCAGTCTGTCAGTCTGTCAGTCTGTCAGTCTGTCAGTCTGTCAGTCTGTCAGTCTGTCAGTCTGTCAGTCTGTCAGTCTGTCAGTCTGTCAGTCTGTCAGTCTGTCAGTCTGTCAGTCTGTCAGTCTGTCAGTCTGTCAGTCTGTCAGTCTGTCAGTCTGTCAGTCTGTCAGTCTGTCAGTCTGTCAGTCTGTCAGTCTGTCAGTCTGTCAGTCTGTCAGTCTGTCAGTCTGTCAGTCTGTCAGTCTGTCAGTCTGTCAGTCTGTCAGTCTGTCAGTCTGTCAGTCTGTCAGTCTGTCAGTCTGTCAGTCTGTCAGTCTGTCAGTCTGTCAGTCTGTCAGTCTGTCAGTCTGTCAGTCTGTCAGTCTGTCAGTCTGTCAGTCTGTCAGTCTGTCAGTCTGTCAGTCTGTCAGTCTGTCAGTCTGTCAGTCTGTCAGTCTGTCAGTCTGTCAGTCTGTCAGTCTGTCAGTCTGTCAGTCTGTCAGTCTGTCAGTCTGTCAGTCTGTCAGTCTGTCAGTCTGTCAGTCTGTCAGTCTGTCAGTCTGTCAGTCTGTCAGTCTGTCAGTCTGTCAGTCTGTCAGTCTGTCAGTCTGTCAGTCTGTCAGTCTGTCAGTCTGTCAGTCTGTCAGTCTGTCAGTCTGTCAGTCTGTCAGTCTGTCAGTCTGTCAGTCTGTCAGTCTGTCAGTCTGTCAGTCTGTCAGTCTGTCAGTCTGTCAGTCTGTCAGTCTGTCAGTCTGTCAGTCTGTCAGTCTGTCAGTCTGTCAGTCTGTCAGTCTGTCAGTCTGTCAGTCTGTCAGTCTGTCAGTCTGTCAGTCTGTCAGTCTGTCAGTCTGTCAGTCTGTCAGTCTGTCAGTCTGTCAGTCTGTCAGTCTGTCAGTCTGTCAGTCTGTCAGTCTGTCAGTCTGTCAGTCTGTCAGTCTGTCAGTCTGTCAGTCTGTCAGTCTGTCAGTCTGTCAGTCTGTCAGTCTGTCAGTCTGTCAGTCTGTCAGTCTGTCAGTCTGTCAGTCTGTCAGTCTGTCAGTCTGTCAGTCTGTCAGTCTGTCAGTCTGTCAGTCTGTCAGTCTGTCAGTCTGTCAGTCTGTCAGTCTGTCAGTCTGTCAGTCTGTCAGTCTGTCAGTCTGTCAGTCTGTCAGTCTGTCAGTCTGTCAGTCTGTCAGTCTGTCAGTCTGTCAGTCTGTCAGTCTGTCAGTCTGTCAGTCTGTCAGTCTGTCAGTCTGTCAGTCTGTCAGTCTGTCAGTCTGTCAGTCTGTCAGTCTGTCAGTCTGTCAGTCTGTCAGTCTGTCAGTCTGTCAGTCTGTCAGTCTGTCAGTCTGTCAGTCTGTCAGTCTGTCAGTCTGTCAGTCTGTCAGTCTGTCAGTCTGTCAGTCTGTCAGTCTGTCAGTCTGTCAGTCTGTCAGTCTGTCAGTCTGTCAGTCTGTCAGTCTGTCAGTCTGTCAGTCTGTCAGTCTGTCAGTCTGTCAGTCTGTCAGTCTGTCAGTCTGTCAGTCTGTCAGTCTGTCAGTCTGTCAGTCTGTCAGTCTGTCAGTCTGTCAGTCTGTCAGTCTGTCAGTCTGTCAGTCTGTCAGTCTGTCAGTCTGTCAGTCTGTCAGTCTGTCAGTCTGTCAGTCTGTCAGTCTGTCAGTCTGTCAGTCTGTCAGTCTGTCAGTCTGTCAGTCTGTCAGTCTGTCAGTCTGTCAGTCTGTCAGTCTGTCAGTCTGTCAGTCTGTCAGTCTGTCAGTCTGTCAGTCTGTCAGTCTGTCAGTCTGTCAGTCTGTCAGTCTGTCAGTCTGTCAGTCTGTCAGTCTGTCAGTCTGTCAGTCTGTCAGTCTGTCAGTCTGTCAGTCTGTCAGTCTGTCAGTCTGTCAGTCTGTCAGTCTGTCAGTCTGTCAGTCTGTCAGTCTGTCAGTCTGTCAGTCTGTCAGTCTGTCAGTCTGTCAGTCTGTCAGTCTGTCAGTCTGTCAGTCTGTCAGTCTGTCAGTCTGTCAGTCTGTCAGTCTGTCAGTCTGTCAGTCTGTCAGTCTGTCAGTCTGTCAGTCTGTCAGTCTGTCAGTCTGTCAGTCTGTCAGTCTGTCAGTCTGTCAGTCTGTCAGTCTGTCAGTCTGTCAGTCTGTCAGTCTGTCAGTCTGTCAGTCTGTCAGTCTGTCAGTCTGTCAGTCTGTCAGTCTGTCAGTCTGTCAGTCTGTCAGTCTGTCAGTCTGTCAGTCTGTCAGTCTGTCAGTCTGTCAGTCTGTCAGTCTGTCAGTCTGTCAGTCTGTCAGTCTGTCAGTCTGTCAGTCTGTCAGTCTGTCAGTCTGTCAGTCTGTCAGTCTGTCAGTCTGTCAGTCTGTCAGTCTGTCAGTCTGTCAGTCTGTCAGTCTGTCAGTCTGTCAGTCTGTCAGTCTGTCAGTCTGTCAGTCTGTCAGTCTGTCAGTCTGTCAGTCTGTCAGTCTGTCAGTCTGTCAGTCTGTCAGTCTGTCAGTCTGTCAGTCTGTCAGTCTGTCAGTCTGTCAGTCTGTCAGTCTGTCAGTCTGTCAGTCTGTCAGTCTGTCAGTCTGTCAGTCTGTCAGTCTGTCAGTCTGTCAGTCTGTCAGTCTGTCAGTCTGTCAGTCTGTCAGTCTGTCAGTCTGTCAGTCTGTCAGTCTGTCAGTCTGTCAGTCTGTCAGTCTGTCAGTCTGTCAGTCTGTCAGTCTGTCAGTCTGTCAGTCTGTCAGTCTGTCAGTCTGTCAGTCTGTCAGTCTGTCAGTCTGTCAGTCTGTCAGTCTGTCAGTCTGTCAGTCTGTCAGTCTGTCAGTCTGTCAGTCTGTCAGTCTGTCAGTCTGTCAGTCTGTCAGTCTGTCAGTCTGTCAGTCTGTCAGTCTGTCAGTCTGTCAGTCTGTCAGTCTGTCAGTCTGTCAGTCTGTCAGTCTGTCAGTCTGTCAGTCTGTCAGTCTGTCAGTCTGTCAGTCTGTCAGTCTGTCAGTCTGTCAGTCTGTCAGTCTGTCAGTCTGTCAGTCTGTCAGTCTGTCAGTCTGTCAGTCTGTCAGTCTGTCAGTCTGTCAGTCTGTCAGTCTGTCAGTCTGTCAGTCTGTCAGTCTGTCAGTCTGTCAGTCTGTCAGTCTGTCAGTCTGTCAGTCTGTCAGTCTGTCAGTCTGTCAGTCTGTCAGTCTGTCAGTCTGTCAGTCTGTCAGTCTGTCAGTCTGTCAGTCTGTCAGTCTGTCAGTCTGTCAGTCTGTCAGTCTGTCAGTCTGTCAGTCTGTCAGTCTGTCAGTCTGTCAGTCTGTCAGTCTGTCAGTCTGTCAGTCTGTCAGTCTGTCAGTCTGTCAGTCTGTCAGTCTGTCAGTCTGTCAGTCTGTCAGTCTGTCAGTCTGTCAGTCTGTCAGTCTGTCAGTCTGTCAGTCTGTCAGTCTGTCAGTCTGTCAGTCTGTCAGTCTGTCAGTCTGTCAGTCTGTCAGTCTGTCAGTCTGTCAGTCTGTCAGTCTGTCAGTCTGTCAGTCTGTCAGTCTGTCTCAGTCTGTCAGTCAGTCTGTCAGTCTGTCAGTCTGTCAGTCTGTCAGTCTGTCAGTCTGTCAGTCTGTCAGTCTGTCAGTCTGTCAGTCTGTCAGTCTGTCAGTCTGTCAGTCTGTCAGTCTGTCAGTCTGTCAGTCTGTCAGTCTGTCAGTCTGTCAGTCTGTCAGTCTGTCAGTCTGTCAGTCTGTCAGTCTGTCAGTCTGTCAGTCTGTCAGTCTGTCAGTCTGTCAGTCTGTCAGTCTGTCAGTCTGTCAGTCTGTCAGTCTGTCAGTCTGTCAGTCTGTCAGTCTGTCAGTCTGTCAGTCTGTCAGTCTGTCAGTCTGTCAGTCTGTCAGTCTGTCAGTCTGTCAGTCTGTCAGTCTGTCAGTCTGTCAGTCTGTCAGTCTGTCAGTCTGTCAGTCTGTCAGTCTGTCAGTCTGTCAGTCTGTCAGTCTGTCAGTCTGTCAGTCTGTCAGTCTGTCAGTCTGTCAGTCTGTCAGTCTGTCAGTCTGTCAGTCTGTCAGTCTGTCAGTCTGTCAGTCTGTCAGTCTGTCAGTCTGTCAGTCTGTCAGTCTGTCAGTCTGTCAGTCTGTCAGTCTGTCAGTCTGTCAGTCTGTCAGTCTGTCAGTCTGTCAGTCTGTCAGTCTGTCAGTCTGTCAGTCTGTCAGTCTGTCAGTCTGTCAGTCTGTCAGTCTGTCAGTCTGTCAGTCTGTCAGTCTGTCAGTCTGTCAGTCTGTCAGTCTGTCAGTCTGTCAGTCTGTCAGTCTGTCAGTCTGTCAGTCTGTCAGTCTGTCAGTCTGTCAGTCTGTCAGTCTGTCAGTCTGTCAGTCTGTCAGTCTGTCAGTCTGTCAGTCTGTCAGTCTGTCAGTCTGTCAGTCTGTCAGTCTGTCAGTCTGTCAGTCTGTCAGTCTGTCAGTCTGTCAGTCTGTCAGTCTGTCAGTCTGTCAGTCTGTCAGTCTGTCAGTCTGTCAGTCTGTCAGTCTGTCAGTCTGTCAGTCTGTCAGTCTGTCAGTCTGTCAGTCTGTCAGTCTGTCAGTCTGTCAGTCTGTCAGTCTGTCAGTCTGTCAGTCTGTCAGTCTGTCAGTCTGTCAGTCTGTCAGTCTGTCAGTCTGTCAGTCTGTCAGTCTGTCAGTCTGTCAGTCTGTCAGTCTGTCAGTCTGTCAGTCTGTCAGTCTGTCAGTCTGTCAGTCTGTCAGTCTGTCAGTCTGTCAGTCTGTCAGTCTGTCAGTCTGTCAGTCTGTCAGTCTGTCAGTCTGTCAGTCTGTCAGTCTGTCAGTCTGTCAGTCTGTCAGTCTGTCAGTCTGTCAGTCTGTCAGTCTGTCAGTCTGTCAGTCTGTCAGTCTGTCAGTCTGTCAGTCTGTCAGTCTGTCAGTCTGTCAGTCTGTCAGTCTGTCAGTCTGTCAGTCTGTCAGTCTGTCAGTCTGTCAGTCTGTCAGTCTGTCAGTCTGTCAGTCTGTCAGTCTGTCAGTCTGTCAGTCTGTCAGTCTGTCAGTCTGTCAGTCTGTCAGTCTGTCAGTCTGTCAGTCTGTCAGTCTGTCAGTCTGTCAGTCTGTCAGTCTGTCAGTCTGTCAGTCTGTCAGTCTGTCAGTCTGTCAGTCTGTCAGTCTGTCAGTCTGTCAGTCTGTCAGTCTGTCAGTCTGTCAGTCTGTCAGTCTGTCAGTCTGTCAGTCTGTCAGTCTGTCAGTCTGTCAGTCTGTCAGTCTGTCAGTCTGTCAGTCTGTCAGTCTGTCAGTCTGTCAGTCTGTCAGTCTGTCAGTCTGTCAGTCTGTCAGTCTGTCAGTCTGTCAGTCTGTCAGTCTGTCAGTCTGTCAGTCTGTCAGTCTGTCAGTCTGTCAGTCTGTCAGTCTGTCAGTCTGTCAGTCTGTCAGTCTGTCAGTCTGTCAGTCTGTCAGTCTGTCAGTCTGTCAGTCTGTCAGTCTGTCAGTCTGTCAGTCTGTCAGTCTGTCAGTCTGTCAGTCTGTCAGTCTGTCAGTCTGTCAGTCTGTCAGTCTGTCAGTCTGTCAGTCTGTCAGTCTGTCAGTCTGTCAGTCTGTCAGTCTGTCAGTCTGTCAGTCTGTCAGTCTGTCAGTCTGTCAGTCTGTCAGTCTGTCAGTCTGTCAGTCTGTCAGTCTGTCAGTCTGTCAGTCTGTCAGTCTGTCAGTCTGTCAGTCTGTCAGTCTGTCAGTCTGTCAGTCTGTCAGTCTGTCAGTCTGTCAGTCTGTCAGTCTGTCAGTCTGTCAGTCTGTCAGTCTGTCAGTCTGTCAGTCTGTCAGTCTGTCAGTCTGTCAGTCTGTCAGTCTGTCAGTCTGTCAGTCTGTCAGTCTGTCAGTCTGTCAGTCTGTCAGTCTGTCAGTCTGTCAGTCTGTCAGTCTGTCAGTCTGTCAGTCTGTCAGTCTGTCAGTCTGTCAGTCTGTCAGTCTGTCAGTCTGTCAGTCTGTCAGTCTGTCAGTCTGTCAGTCTGTCAGTCTGTCAGTCTGTCAGTCTGTCAGTCTGTCAGTCTGTCAGTCTGTCAGTCTGTCAGTCTGTCAGTCTGTCAGTCTGTCAGTCTGTCAGTCTGTCAGTCTGTCAGTCTGTCAGTCTGTCAGTCTGTCAGTCTGTCAGTCTGTCAGTCTGTCAGTCTGTCAGTCTGTCAGTCGTCTGTCAGTCTGTCAGTCTGTCAGTCTGTCGTCTGTCAGTCTGTCAGTCTGTCAGTCTGTCAGTCTGTCAGTCTGTCAGTCTGTCAGTCTGTCAGTCTGTCAGTCTGTCAGTCTGTCAGTCTGTCAGTCTGTCAGTCTGTCAGTCTGTCAGTCTGTCAGTCTGTCAGTCTGTCAGTCTGTCAGTCTGTCAGTCTGTCAGTCTGTCAGTCTGTCAGTCTGTCAGTCTGTCAGTCTGTCAGTCTGTCAGTCTGTCAGTCTGTCAGTCTGTCAGTCTGTCAGTCTGTCAGTCTGTCAGTCTGTCAGTCTGTCAGGTCTGTCAGTCTGTCAGTCTGTCAGTCTGTCAGTCTGTCAGTCTGTCAGTCTGTCAGTCTGTCAGTCTGTCAGTCTGTCAGTCTGTCAGTCTGTCAGTCAGTCTGTCAGTCTGTCAGTCTGTCAGTCTGTCAGTCTGTCAGTCTGTCAGTCTGTCAGTCTGTCAGTCTGTCAGTCTGTCAGTCTGTCAGTCTGTCAGTCTGTCAGTCTGTCAGTCTGTCAGTCTGTCAGTCTGTCAGTCTGTCAGTCTGTCAGTCTGTCAGTCTGTCAGTCTGTCAGTCTGTCAGTCTGTCAGTCTGTCAGTCTGTCAGTCTGTCAGTCTGTCAGTCTGTCAGTCTGTCAGTCTGTCAGTCTGTCAGTCTGTCAGTCTGTCAGTCTGTCAGTCTGTCAGTCTGTCATCTGTCAGTCTGTCAGTCTGTCAGTCTGTCAGTCTGTCAGTCTGTCAGTCTGTCAGTCTGTCAGTCTGTCAGTCTGTCAGTCTGTCAGTCTGTCAGTCTGTCAGTCTGTCAGTCTGTCAGTCTGTCAGTCTGTCAGTCTGTCAGTCTGTCAGTCTGTCAGTCTGTCAGTCTGTCAGTCTGTCAGTCTGTCAGTCTGTCAGTCTGTCAGTCTGTCAGTCTGTCAGTCTGTCAGTCTGTCAGTCTGTCAGTCTGTCAGTCTGTCAGTCTGTCAGTCTGTCAGTCTGTCAGTCTGTCAGTCTGTCAGTCTGTCAGTCTGTCAGTCTGTCAGTCTGTCAGTCTGTCAGTCTTCAGTCTGTCAGTCTGTCAGTCCAGTCTGTCAGTCTGTCAGTCTGTCAGTCTGTCAGTCTGTCAGTCTGTCAGTCTGTCAGAGTCAGTCTGTCAGTCTGTCAGTCTGTCAGTCTGTCAGTCTGTCAGTCTGTCAGTCTTCAGTCTGTCAGTCTGTCAGTCTGTCAGTCTGTCAGTCTGTCAGTCTGTCAGTCTGTCAGTCTGTCAGCTGTCTGTCAGTCTGTCAGTCTGTCAGTCTGTCAGTCTGTCAGTCTGTCAGTCTGTCAGTCTGTCAGTCTGTCAGTCTGTCAGTCTGTCAGTCTGTCAGTCTGTCAGTCTGTCAGTCTGTCAGTCTGTCAGTCTGTCAGTCTGTCAGTCTGTCAGTCTGTCAGTCAGTCTGTCAGTCTGTCAGTCTGTCAGTCTGTCAGTCTGTCAGTCTGTCAGTCTGTCAGTCTGTCAGTCTGTCAGTCTGTCAGTCTGTCAGTCTGTCAGTCTGTCAGTCTGTCAGTCTGTCAGTCTGTCAGTCTGTCAGTCTGTCAGTCTGTCAGTCTGTCAGTCTGTCAGTCTGTCAGTCTGTCAGTCTGTCAGTCTGTCAGTCTGTCAGTCTGTCAGTCTGTCAGTCTGTCAGTCTGTCAGTCTGTCAGTCTGTCAGTCTGTCAGTCTGTCAGTCTGTCAGTCTGTCAGTCTGTCAGTCTGTCAGTCTGTCAGTCTGTCAGTCTGTCAGTCTGTCAGTCTGTCAGTCTGTCAGTCTGTCAGTCTGTCAGTCTGTCAGTCTGTCAGTCTGTCAGTCTGTCAGTCTGTCAGTCTGTCAGTCTGTCAGTCTGTCAGTCTGTCAGTCTGTCAGTCTGTCAGTCTGTCAGTCTGTCAGTCTGTCAGTCTGTCGTCTGTCAGTCTGTCAGTCTGTCAGTCTGTCAGTCTGTCAGTCTGTCAGTCTGTCAGTCTGTCAGTCTGTCAGTCTGTCAGTCTGTCAGTCTGTCAGTCTGTCAGTCTGTCAGTCTGTCAGTCTGTCAGTCTGTCAGTCTGTCAGTCTGTCAGTCTGTCAGTCTGTCAGTCTTCTGTCAGTCTGTCAGTCTGTCAGTCTGTCAGTCTGTCAGTCTGTCAGTCTGTCAGTCTGTCAGTCTGTCAGTCTGTCAGTCTGTCAGTCTGTCAGTCTGTCAGTCTGTCAGTCTGTCAGTCTGTCAGTCTGTCAGTCTGTCAGTCTGTCAGTCTGTCAGTCTGTCATCTGTCAGTCTGTCAGTCTGTCAGTCTGTCAGTCTGTCAGTCTGTCAGTCTGTCAGTCTGTCAGTCTGTCAGTCTGTCAGTCAGTGTCAGTCTGTCAGTCTGTCAGTCTGTCAGTCTGTCAGTCTGTCAGTCTGTCAGTCTGTCAGTCTGTCAGTCTGTCAGTCTGTCAGTCTGTCAGTCTGTCAGTCTGTCAGTCTGTCAGTCGTCAGTCTGTCAGTCTGTCAGTCTGTCAGTCTGTCAGTCTGTCAGTCTGTCAGTCTGGTCTGTCAGTCTGTCAGTCTGTCAGTCTGTCAGTCTGTCAGTCTGTCAGTCTGTCAGTCTGTCAGTCTGTCAGTCTGTCAGTCTGTCAGTCTGTCAGTCTGTCAGTCTGTCAGTCTGTCAGTCTGTCAGTCTGTCAGTCTGTCAGTCTGTCAGTCTGTCAGTCTGTCAGTGTTCTGTCAGTCTGTCAGTCTGTCAGTCTGTCAGTCTTCAGTCTGTCAGTCTGTCAGTCTGTCAGTCTGTCAGTCTGTCAGTCTGTCAGTCTGTCAGTCTGTCAGTCTGTCAGTCTGTCAGTCTGTCAGTCTGTCAGTCTGTCAGTCTGTCAGTCTGTCAGTCTGTCAGTCTGTCAGTCTGTCAGTCTGTCAGTCTGTCAGTCTGTCAGTCTGTCAGTCTGTCAGTCTGTCAGTCTGTCAGTCTGTCAGTCTGTCAGTCTGTCAGTCTGTCAGTCTGTCAGTCTGTCAGTCTGTCAGTCTGTCAGTCTGTCAGTCTGTCAGTCTGTCAGTCTGTCAGTCTGTCAGTCTGTCAGTCTGTCAGTCTGTCAGTCTGTCAGTCTGTCAGTCTGTCAGTCTGTCAGTCTGTCAGTCTGTCAGTCTGTCAGTCTGTCAGTCTGTCAGTCTGGTCAGTCTGTCAGTCTGTCAGTCTGTCAGTCTGTCAGTCTGTCAGTCTGTCAGTCTGTCAGTCTGTCAGTCTGTCAGTCTGTCAGTCTGTCAGTCTGTCAGTCTGTCAGTCTGTCAGTCTGTCAGTCTGTCAGTCTGTCAGTCTGTCAGTCTGTCAGTCTGTCAGTCTGTCAGTCTGTCAGTCTGTCAGTCTGTCAGTCTGTCAGTCTGTCAGTCTGTCAGTCTGTCAGTCTGTCAGTCTGTCAGTCTGTCAGTCTGTCAGTCTGTCAGTCTGTCAGTCTGTCAGTCTGTCAGTCTGTCAGTCTGTCAGTCTGTCAGTCTGTCAGTCTGTCAGTCTGTCAGTCTGTCAGTCTGTCAGTCTGTCAGTCTGTCAGTCTGTCAGTCTGTCAGTCTGTCAGTCTGTCAGTCTGTCAGTCTGTCAGTCTGTCAGTCTGTCAGTCTGTCAGTCGTCAGTCTGTCAGTCTGTCAGTCTGTCAGTCTTCAGTCTGTCAGTCTGTCAGTCTGTCAGTCTGTCAGTCTGTCAGTCTGTCAGTCTGTCAGTCTGTCAGTCTGTCAGTCTGTCAGTCTGTCAGTCTGTCAGTCTGTCAGTCTGTCAGTCTGTCAGTCTGTCAGTCTGTCAGTCTGTCAGTCTGTCAGTCTGTCAGTCTGTCAGTCTGTCAGTCTGTCAGTCTGTCAGTCTGTCAGTCTGTCAGTCTGTCAGTCTGTCAGTCTGTCAGTCTGTCAGTCTGTCAGTCTGTCAGTCTGTCAGTCTGTCAGTCTGTCAGTCTGTCAGTCTGTCAGTCTGTCAGTCTGTCAGTCTGTCAGTCTGTCAGTCTGTCAGTCTGTCAGTCTGTCAGTCTGTCAGTCTGTCAGTCTGTCAGTCTGTCAGTCTGTCAGTCTGTCAGTCTGTCAGTCTGTCAGTCTGTCAGTCTGTCAGTCTGTCAGTCTGTCAGTCTGTCAGTCTGTCAGTCTGTCAGTCTGTCAGTCTGTCAGTCTGTCAGTCTGTCAGTCTGTCAGTCTGTCAGTCTGTCAGTCTGTCAGTCTGTCAGTCTGTCAGTCTGTCAGTCTGTCAGTCTGTCAGTCTGTCAGTCTGTCAGTCTGTCAGTCTGTCAGTCTGTCAGTCTGTCAGTCTGTCAGTCTGTCAGTCTGTCAGTCTGTCAGTCTGTCAGTCTGTCAGTCTGTCAGTCTGTCAGTCTGTCAGTCTGTCAGTCTGTCAGTCTGTCAGTCTGTCAGTCTGTCAGTCTGTCAGTCTGTCAGTCTGTCAGTCTGTCAGTCTGTCAGTCTGTCAGTCTGTCAGTCTGTCAGTCTGTCAGTCTGTCAGTCTGTCAGTCTGTCAGTCTGTCAGTCTGTCAGTCTGTCAGTCTGTCAGTCTGTCAGTCTGTCAGTCTGTCAGTCTGTCAGTCTGTCAGTCTGTCAGTCTGTCAGTCTGTCAGTCTGTCAGTCTGTCAGTCTGTCAGTCTGTCAGTCTGTCAGTCTGTCAGTCTGTCAGTCTGTCAGTCTGTCAGTCTGTCAGAGTCCTGTCAGTCTGTCAGTCTGTCAGTCTGTCAGTCTGTCAGTCTGTCAGTCTGTCAGTCTGTCAGTCCTGTCAGTCTGTCAGTCTGTCAGTCTGTCAGTCTGGTCTGTCAGTCTGTCAGTCTGTCAGTCTGTCAGTCTGTCAGTCTGTCAGTCTGTCAGTCTGTCAGTCTGTCAGTCTGTCAGTCTGTCAGTATGTCAGTCTGTCTGTCTGTCAGTCTGTCAGTATGTCAGTCTGTCAGTCTGTCGGTTCTGTCAGTCTGTCAGTCTGTCAGTCTGTCAGTCTGTCAGTCTGTCAGTCTGTCAGTCTGTCCAGTCTGTCAGTCTGTCAGTCTGTCAGTCTGTCAGTCTGTCAGTCTGTCAGTCTGTCAGTCTGTCAGTCTGTCAGTCTGTCAGTCTGTCAGTCTGTCAGTCTGTCAGTCTGTCAGTCTGTCAGTCTGTCAGTCTGTCAGTCTGTCAGTCTGTCAGTCTGTCAGTCTGGCAGTCTGTCAGTCTGTCAGTCTGTCAGTCTGTCAGTCTGTCAGTCTGTCAGTCTGTCAGTCTGTCAGTCTGTCAGTCTGTCAGTCTGTCAGTCTGTCAGTCTGTCAGTCTGTCAGTCTGTCAGTCTGTCAGTCTGTCAGTCTGTCAGTCTGTCAGTCTGTCAGTCTGTCAGTCTGTCAGTCTGTCAGTCTGTCAGTCTGTCAGTCTGTCAGTCTGTCAGTCTGTCAGTCTGTCAGTCTGTCAGTCTGTCAGTCTGTCAGTCTGTCAGTCTGTCAGTCTGTCAGTCTGTCAGTCTGTCAGTCTGTCAGTCTGTCAGTCTGTCAGTCTGTCAGTCTGTCAGTCTGTCAGTCTGTCAGTCTGTCAGTCTGTCAGTCTGTCAGTCTGTCAGTCTGTCAGTCTGTCAGTCTGTCAGTCTGTCAGTCTGTCAGTCTGTCAGTCTGTCAGTCTGTCAGTCTGTCAGTCTGTCAGTCTGTCAGTCTGTCAGTCTGTCAGTCTGTCAGTCTGTCAGTCTGTCAGTCTGTCAGTCTGTCAGTCTGTCAGTCTGTCAGTCTGTCAGTCTGTCAGTCTGTCAGTCTGTCAGTCTGTCAGTCTGTCAGTCTGTCAGTCTGTCAGTCTGTCAGTCTGTCAGTCTGTCAGTCTGTCAGTCTGTCAGTCTGTCAGTCTGTCAGTCTGTCAGTCTGTCAGTCTGTCAGTCTGTCAGTCTGTCAGTCTGTCAGTCTGTCAGTCTGTCAGTCTGTCAGTCCTGTCAGTCTGTCAGTCTGTCAGTCCTGTCAGTCTGTCAGTCTGTCAGTCTGTCAGTCTGTCAGTCTGTCAGTCTGTCAGTCTGTCAGGTCCTGTCAGTCTGTCAGTCTGTCAGTCTGTCAGTCTGTCAGTCTGTCAGTCTGTCAGTCTGTCAGTCTGTCAGTCTGTCAGTCTGTCAGTCTGTCAGTCTGTCAGTCTGTCAGTCTGTCAGTCTGTCAGTCTGTCAGTCTGTCAGTCTGTCAGTCTGTCAGTCTGTCAGTCTGTCAGTCTGTCAGTCTGTCAGTCTGTCAGTCTGTCAGTCTGTCAGTCTGTCAGTCTGTCAGTCTGTCAGTCTGTCAGTCTGTCAGTCTGTCAGTCTGTCAGTCTGTCAGTCTGTCAGTCTGTCAGTCTGTCAGTCTGTCAGTCTGTCAGTCTGTCAGTCTGTCAGTCTGTCAGTCTGTCAGTCTGTCAGTCTGTCAGTCTGTCAGTCTGTCAGTCTGTCAGTCTGTCAGTCTGTCAGTCTGTCAGTCTGTCAGTCTGTCAGTCTGTCAGTCTGTCAGTCTGTCAGTCTGTCAGTCTGTCAGTCTGTCAGTCTGTCAGTCTGTCAGTCTGTCAGTCTGTCAGTCTGTCAGTCTGTCAGTCTGTCAGTCTGTCAGTCTGTCAGTCTGTCAGTCTGTCAGTCTGTCAGTCTGTCAGTCTGTCAGTCTGTCAGTCTGTCAGTCTGTCAGTCTGTCAGTCTGTCAGTCTGTCAGTCTGTCAGTCTGTCAGTCTGTCAGTCTGTCAGTCTGTCAGTCTGTCAGTCTGTCAGTCTGTCAGTCTGTCAGTCTGTCAGTCTGTCAGTCTGTCAGTCTGTCAGTCTGTCAGTCTGTCAGTCTGTCAGTCTGTCAGTCTGTCAGTCTGTCAGTCTGTCAGTCTGTCAGTCTGTCAGTCTGTCAGTCTGTCAGTCTGTCAGTCTGTCAGTCTGTCAGTCTGTCAGTCTGTCAGTCTGTCAGTCTGTCAGTCTGTCAGTCTGTCAGTCTGTCAGTCTGTCAGTCTGTCAGTCTGTCAGTCTGTCAGGTCAGTCTGTCAGTCTGTCAGTCTGTCAGTCTGTCAGTCTGTCAGTCTGTCAGTCTGTCAGTCTGTCAGTCTGTCAGTCTGTCAGTCTGTCAGTCTGTCAGTCCTGTCAGTCTGTCAGTCTGTCAGTCTGTCAGTCTGTCAGTCTGTCAGTCTGTCAGTCTGTCAGTCTGTCAGTCTGTCAGTCTGTCAGTCTGTCAGTCTGTCAGTCTGTCAGTCTGTCAGTCTGTCAGTCTGTCAGTCTGTCAGTCTGTCAGTCTGTCAGTCTGTCAGTCTGTCAGTCTGTCAGTCTGTCAGTCTGTCAGTCTGTCAGTCCTGTCAGTCTGTCAGTCTGTCAGTCTGTCAGTCTGTCAGTCTGTCAGTCTGTCAGTCTGTCAGTCTGTCAGTCTGTCAGTCTGTCAGTCTGTCAGTCTGTCAGTCTGTCAGTCTGTCAGTCTGTCAGTCTGTCAGTCTGTCAGTCTGTCAGTCTGTCAGTCTGTCAGTCTGTCAGTCTGTCAGTCTGTCAGTCTGTCAGTCTGTCAGTCTGTCAGTCGTCAGTCTGTCAGTCTGTCAGTCTGTCAGTCTGTCAGTCTGTCAGTCTGTCAGTCTGTCAGTCTGTCAGTCTGTCAGTCTGTCAGTCTGTCAGTCTGTCAGTCTGTCAGTCTGTCAGTCTGTCAGTCTGTCAGTCTGTCAGTCTGTCAGTCTGTCAGTCTGTCAGTCTGTCAGTCTGTCAGTCTGTCAGTCTGTCAGTCTGTCAGTCTGTCAGTCTGTCAGTCTGTCAGTCTGTCAGTCTGTCAGTCTGTCAGTCTGTCAGTCTGTCAGTCTGTCAGTCTGTCAGTCTGTCAGTCTGTCAGTCTGTCAGTCTGTCAGTCTGTCAGTCTGTCAGTCTGTCAGTCTGTCAGTCTGTCAGTCTGTCAGTCTGTCAGTCTGTCAGTCCTGTCAGTCTGTCAGTCTGTCAGTCTGTCAGTCTGTCAGTCTGTCAGTCTGTCAGTCTGTCAGTCTGTCAGTCTGTCAGTCTGTCAGTCTGTCAGTCTGTCAGTCTGTCAGTCTGTCAGTCTGTCAGTCTGTCAGTCTGTCAGTCTGTCAGTCTGTCAGTCTGTCAGTCTGTCAGTCTGTCAGTCTGTCAGTCTGTCAGTCTGTCAGTCTGTCAGTCTGTCAGTCTGTCAGTCTGTCAGTCTGTCAGTCTGTCAGTCTGTCAGTCTGTCAGTCTGTCAGTCTGTCAGTCTGTCAGCTGTCAGTCTGTCAGTCTGTCAGTCTGTCAGTCTGTCAGTCTGTCAGTCTGTCAGTCTGTCAGTCTGTCAGTTCTGTCAGTCTGTCAGTCTGTCAGTCTGTCAGTCTGTCAGTCTGTCAGTCTGTCAGTCTGTCAGTCTGTCAGTCTGTCAGTCTGTCAGTCTGTCAGTCTGTCAGTCTGTCAGTCTGTCAGTCTGTCAGTCTGTCAGTCTGTCAGTCTGTCAGTCTGTCAGTCTGTCAGTCTGTCAGTCTGTCAGTCTGTCAGTCTGCAGTCTGTCAGTCTGTCAGTCTGTCAGTCTGTCAGTCTGTCAGTCTGTCAGTCTGTCAGTCTGTCAGTCTGTCAGTCTGTCAGTCTGTCAGTCTGTCAGTCTGTCAGTCTGTCAGTCTGTCAGTCTGTCAGTCTGTCAGTCTGTCAGTCTGTCAGTCTGTCAGTCTGTCAGTCTGTCAGTCTGTCAGTCTGTCAGTCTGTCAGTCTGTCAGTCTGTCAGTCTGTCAGTCTGTCAGTCTGTCAGTCTGTCAGTCTGTCAGTCTGTCAGTCTGTCAGTCTGTCAGTCTGTCAGTCTGTCAGTCTGTCAGTTGTCAGTCTGTCAGTCTGTCAGTCTGTCAGTCTGTCAGTCTGTCAGTCTGTCAGTCTGTCAGTCTGTCAGTCTGTCAGTCTGTCAGTCTGTCAGTCTGTCAGTCTGTCAGTCTGTCAGTCTGTCAGTCTGTCAGTCTGTCAGTCTGTCAGTCTGTCAGTCTGTCAGTCTGTCAGTCTGTCAGTCTGTCAGTCTGTCAGTCTGTCAGTCTGTCAGTCTGTCAGTCTGTCAGTCTGTCAGTCTGTCAGTCTGTCAGTCTGTCAGTCTGTCAGTCTGTCAGTCTGTCAGTCTGTCAGTCTGTCAGTCTGTCAGTCTGTCAGTCTGTCAGTCTGTCAGTCTGTCAGTCTGTCAGTCTGTCAGTCTGTCAGTCTGTCAGTCTGTCAGTCTGTCAGTCTGTCAGTCTGTCAGTCTGTCAGTCTGTCAGTCTGTCAGTCTGTCAGTCTGTCAGTCTGTCAGTCTGTCAGTCTGTCAGTCTGTCAGTCTGTCAGTCTGTCAGTCTGTCAGTCTGTCAGTCTGTCAGTCTGTCAGTCTGTCAGTCTGTCAGTCTGTCAGTCTGTCAGTCTGTCAGTGTCAGTCTGTCAGTCTGTCAGTCTGTCAGTCTGTCAGTCTGTCAGTCTGTCAGTCTGTCAGTCTGTCAGTCTGTCAGTCTGTCAGTCTGTCAGTCTGTCAGTCTGTCAGTCTGTCAGTCTGTCAGTCTGTCAGTCTGTCAGTCTGTCAGTCTGTCAGTCTGGTCAGTCTGTCAGTCTGTCAGTCTGTCAGTCTGTCAGTCTGTCAGTCTGTCAGTCTGTCAGTCTGTCAGTCTGTCAGTCTGTCAGTCTGTCAGTCTGTCAGTCTGTCAGTCTGTCAGTCTGTCAGTCTGTCAGTCTGTCAGTCTGTCAGTCTGTCAGTCTGTCAGTCTGTCAGTCTGTCAGTCTGTCAGTCTGTCAGTCTGTCAGTCTGTCAGTCTGTCAGTCTGTCAGTCTGTCAGTCTGTCAGTCTGTCAGTCTGTCAGTCTGTCAGTCTGTCAGTCTGTCAGTCTGTCAGTCTGTCAGTCTGTCAGTCTGTCAGTCTGTCAGTCTGTCAGTCTGTCAGTCTGTCAGTCTGTCAGTCTGTCAGTCTGTCAGTCTGTCAGTCTGTCAGTCTGTCAGTCTGTCTCGTCAGTCTGTCAGTCTGTCAGTCTGTCAGTCTGTCAGTCTGTCAGTCTGTCAGTCTGTCAGTCTGTCAGTCTGTCAGTCTGTCAGTCTGTCAGTCTGTCAGTCTGTCAGTCTGTCAGTCTGTCAGTCTGTCAGTCTGTCAGTCTGTCAGTCTGTCAGTCTGTCAGTCTGTCAGTCTGTCAGTCTGTCAGTCTGTCAGTCTGTCAGTCTGTCAGTCTGTCAGTCTGTCAGTCTGTCAGTCTGTCAGTCTGTCAGTCTGTCAGTCTGTCAGTCTGTCAGTCTGTCAGTCTGTCAGTCTGTCAGTCTGTCAGTCTGTCAGTCTGTCAGTCTGTCAGTCTGTCAGTCTGTCAGTCTGTCAGTCTGTCAGTCTGTCAGTCTGTCAGTCTGTCAGTCTGTCAGTCTGTCAGTCTGTCAGTCTGTCAGTCTGTCAGTCTGTCAGTCTGTCAGTCTGTCAGTCTGTCAGTCTGTCAGTCTGTCAGTCTGTCAGTCTGTCAGTCTGTCAGTCTGTCAGTCTGTCAGTCTGTCAGTCTGTCAGTCTGTCAGTCTGTCAGTCTGTCAGTCTGTCAGTCTGTCAGTCTGTCAGTCTGTCAGTCTGTCAGTCTGTCAGTCTGTCAGTCTGTCAGTCTGTCAGTCTGTCAGTCTGTCAGTCTGTCAGTCTGTCAGTCTGTCAGTCTGTCAGTCTGTCAGTCTGTCAGTCTGTCAGTCTGTCAGTCTGTCAGTCTGTCAGTCTGTCAGTCTGTCAGTCTGTCAGTCTGTCAGTCTGTCAGTCTGTCAGTCTGTCAGTCTGTCAGTCTGTCAGTCTGTCAGTCTGTCAGTCTGTCAGTCTGTCAGTCTGTCAGTCTGTCAGTCTGTCAGTCTGTCAGTCTGTCAGTCTGTCAGTCTGTCAGTCTGTCAGTCTGTCAGTCTGTCAGTCTGTCAGTCTGTCAGTCTGTCAGTCTGTCAGTCTGTCAGTCTGTCAGTCTGTCAGTCTGTCAGTCTGTCAGTCTGTCAGTCTGTCAGTCTGTCAGTCTGTCAGTCTGTCAGTCTGTCAGTCTGTCAGTCTGTCAGTCTGTCAGTCTGTCAGTCTGTCAGTCTGTCAGTCTGTCAGTCTGTCAGTCTGTCAGTCTGTCAGTCTGTCAGTCTGTCAGTCTGTCAGTCTGTCAGTCTGTCAGTCTGTCAGTCTGTCAGTCTGTCAGTCTGTCAGTCTGTCAGTCTGTCAGTCTGTCAGTCTGTCAGTCTGTCAGTCTGTCAGTCTGTCAGTCTGTCAGTCTGTCAGTCTGTCAGTCTGTCAGTCTGTCAGTCTGTCAGTCTGTCAGTCTGTCAGTCTGTCAGTCTGTCAGTCTGTCAGTCTGTCAGTCTGTCAGTCTGTCAGTCTGTCAGTCTGTCAGTCTGTCAGTCTGTCAGTCTGTCAGTCTGTCAGTCTGTCAGTCTGTCAGTCTGTCAGTCTGTCAGTCTGTCAGTCTGTCAGTCTGTCAGTCTGTCAGTCTGTCAGTCTGTCAGTCTGTCAGTCTGTCAGTCTGTCAGTCTGTCAGTCTGTCAGTCTGTCAGTCTGTCAGTCTGTCAGTCTGTCAGTCTGTCAGTCTGTCAGTCTGTCAGTCTGTCAGTCTGTCAGTCTGTCAGTCTGTCAGTCTGTCAGTCTGTCAGTCTGTCAGTCTGTCAGTCTGTCAGTCTGTCAGTCTGTCAGTCTGTCAGTCTGTCAGTCTGTCAGTCTGTCAGTCTGTCAGTCTGTCAGTCTGTCAGTCTGTCAGTCTGTCAGTCTGTCAGTCTGTCAGTCTGTCAGTCTGTCAGTCTGTCAGTCTGTCAGTCTGTCAGTCTGTCAGTCTGTCAGTCTGTCAGTCTGTCAGTCTGTCAGTCTGTCAGTCTGTCAGTCTGTCAGTCTGTCAGTCTGTCAGTCTGTCAGTCTGTCAGTCTGTCAGTCTGTCAGTCTGTCAGTCTGTCAGTCTGTCAGTCTGTCAGTCTGTCAGTCTGTCAGTCTGTCAGTCTGTCAGTCTGTCAGTCTGTCAGTCTGTCAGTCTGTCAGTCTGTCAGTCTGTCAGTCTGTCAGTCTGTCAGTCTGTCAGTCTGTCAGTCTGTCAGTCTGTCAGTCTGTCAGTCTGTCAGTCTGTCAGTCTGTCAGTCTGTCAGTCTGTCAGTCTGTCAGTCTGTCAGTCTGTCAGTCTGTCAGTCTGTCAGTCTGTCAGTCTGTCAGTCTGTCAGTCTGTCAGTCTGTCAGTCTGTCAGTCTGTCAGTCTGTCAGTCTGTCAGTCTGTCAGTCTGTCAGTCTGTCAGTCTGTCAGTCTGTCAGTCTGTCAGTCTGTCAGTCTGTCAGTCTGTCAGTCTGTCAGTCTGTCAGTCTGTCAGTCTGTCAGTCTGTCAGTCTGTCAGTCTGTCAGTCTGTCAGTCTGTCAGTCTGTCAGTCTGTCAGTCTGTCAGTCTGTCAGTCTGTCAGTCTGTCAGTCTGTCAGTCTGTCAGTCTGTCAGTCTGTCAGTCTGTCAGTCTGTCAGTCTGTCAGTCTGTCAGTCTGTCAGTCTGTCAGTCTGTCAGTGTCAGTCTGTCAGTCTGTCAGTCTGTCAGTCTGTCAGTCTGTCAGTCTGTCAGTCTGTCAGTCTGTCAGTCTGTCAGTCTGTCAGTCTGTCAGTCTGTCAGTCTGTCAGTCTGTCAGTCTGTCAGTCTGTCAGTCTGTCAGTCTGTCAGTCTGTCAGTCTGTCAGTCTGTCAGTCTGTCAGTCTGTCAGTCTGTCAGTCTGTCAGTCTGTCAGTCTGTCAGTCTGTCAGTCTGTCAGTCTGTCAGTCTGTCAGTCTGTCAGTCTGTCAGTCTGTCAGTCTGTCAGTCTGTCAGTCTGTCAGTCTGTCAGTCTGTCAGTCTGTCAGTCTGTCAGTCTGTCAGTCTGTCAGTCTGTCAGTCTGTCAGTCTGTCAGTCTGTCAGTCTGTCAGTCTGTCAGTCTGTCAGTCTGTCAGTCTGTCAGTCTGTCAGTCTGTCAGTCTGTCAGTCTGTCAGTCTGTCAGTCTGTCAGTCTGTCAGTCTGTCAGTCTGTCAGTCTGTCAGTCTGTCAGTCTGTCAGTCTGTCAGTCTGTCAGTCTGTCAGTCTGTCAGTCTGTCAGTCTGTCAGTCTGTCAGTCTGTCAGTCTGTCAGTCTGTCAGTCTGTCAGTCTGTCAGTCTGTCAGTCTGTCAGTCTGTCAGTCTGTCAGTCTGTCAGTCTGTCAGTCTGTCAGTCTGTCAGTCTGTCAGTCTGTCAGTCTGTCAGTCTGTCAGTCTGTCAGTCTGTCAGTCTGTCAGTCTGTCAGTCTGTCAGTCTGTCAGTCTGTCAGTCTGTCAGTCTGTCAGTCTGTCAGTCTGTCAGTCTGTCAGTCTGTCAGTCTGTCAGTCTGTCAGTCTGTCAGTCTGTCAGTCTGTCAGTCTGTCAGTCTGTCAGTCTGTCAGTCTGTCAGTCTGTCAGTCTGTCAGTCTGTCAGTCTGTCAGTCTGTCAGTCTGTCAGTCTGTCAGTCTGTCAGTCTGTCAGTCTGTCAGTCTGTCAGTCTGTCAGTCTGTCAGTCTGTCAGTCTGTCAGTCTGTCAGTCTGTCAGTCTGTCAGTCTGTCAGTCTGTCAGTCTGTCAGTCTGTCAGTCTGTCAGTCTGTCAGTCTGTCAGTCTGTCAGTCTGTCAGTCTGTCAGTCTGTCAGTCTGTCAGTCTGTCAGTCTGTCAGTCTGTCAGTCTGTCAGTCTGTCAGTCTGTCAGTCTGTCAGTCTGTCAGTCTGTCAGTCTGTCAGTCTGTCAGTCTGTCAGTCTGTCAGTCTGTCAGTCTGTCAGTCTGTCAGTCTGTCAGTCTGTCAGTCTGTCAGTCTGTCAGTCTGTCAGTCTGTCAGTCTGTCAGTCTGTCAGTCTGTCAGTCTGTCAGTCTGTCAGTCTGTCAGTCTGTCAGTCTGTCAGTCTGTCAGTCTGTCAGTCTGTCAGTCTGTCAGTCTGTCAGTCTGTCAGTCTGTCAGTCTGTCAGTCTGTCAGTCTGTCAGTCTGTCAGTCTGTCAGTCTGTCAGTCTGTCAGTCTGTCAGTCTGTCAGTCTGTCAGTCTGTCAGTCTGTCAGTCTGTCAGTCTGTCAGTCTGTCAGTCTGTCAGTCTGTCAGTCTGTCAGTCTGTCAGTCTGTCAGTCTGTCAGTCTGTCAGTCTGTCAGTCTGTCAGTCTGTCAGTCTGTCAGTCTGTCAGTCTGTCAGTCTGTCAGTCTGTCAGTCTGTCAGTCTGTCAGTCTGTCAGTCTGTCAGTCTGTCAGTCTGTCAGTCTGTCAGTCTGTCAGTCTGTCAGTCTGTCAGTCTGTCAGTCTGTCAGTCTGTCAGTCTGTCAGTCTGTCAGTCTGTCAGTCTGTCAGTCTGTCAGTCTGTCAGTCTGTCAGTCTGTCAGTCTGTCAGTCTGTCAGTCTGTCAGTCTGTCAGTCTGTCAGTCTGTCAGTCTGTCAGTCTGTCAGTCTGTCAGTCTGTCAGTCTGTCAGTCTGTCAGTCTGTCAGTCTGTCAGTCTGTCAGTCTGTCAGTCTGTCAGTCTGTCAGTCTGTCAGTCTGTCAGTCTGTCAGTCTGTCAGTCTGTCAGTCTGTCAGTCTGTCAGTCTGTCAGTCTGTCAGTCTGTCAGTCTGTCAGTCTGTCAGTCTGTCAGTCTGTCAGTCTGTCAGTCTGTCAGTCTGTCAGTCTGTCAGTCTGTCAGTCTGTCAGTCTGTCAGTCTGTCAGTCTGTCAGTCTGTCAGTCTGTCAGTCTGTCAGTCTGTCAGTCTGTCAGTCTGTCAGTCTGTCAGTCTGTCAGTCTGTCAGTCTGTCAGTCTGTCAGTCTGTCAGTCTGTCAGTCTGTCAGTCTGTCAGTCTGTCAGTCTGTCAGTCTGTCAGTCTGTCAGTCTGTCAGTCTGTCAGTCTGTCAGTCTGTCAGTCTGTCAGTCTGTCAGTCTGTCAGTCTGTCAGTCTGTCAGTCTGTCAGTCTGTCAGTCTGTCAGTCTGTCAGTCTGTCAGTCTGTCAGTCTGTCAGTCTGTCAGTCTGTCAGTCTGTCAGTCTGTCAGTCTGTCAGTCTGTCAGTCTGTCAGTCTGTCAGTCTGTCAGTCTGTCAGTCTGTCAGTCTGTCAGTCTGTCAGTCTGTCAGTCTGTCAGTCTGTCAGTCTGTCAGTCTGTCAGTCTGTCAGTCTGTCAGTCTGTCAGTCTGTCAGTCTGTCAGTCTGTCAGTCTGTCAGTCTGTCAGTCTGTCAGTCTGTCAGTCTGTCAGTCTGTCAGTCTGTCAGTCTGTCAGTCTGTCAGTCTGTCAGTCTGTCAGTCTGTCAGTCTGTCAGTCTGTCAGTCTGTCAGTCTGTCAGTCTGTCAGTCTGTCAGTCTGTCAGTCTGTCAGTCTGTCAGTCTGTCAGTCTGTCAGTCTGTCAGTCTGTCAGTCTGTCAGTCTGTCAGTCTGTCAGTCTGTCAGTCTGTCAGTCTGTCAGTCTGTCAGTCTGTCAGTCTGTCAGTCTGTCAGTCTGTCAGTCTGTCAGTCTGTCAGTCTGTCAGTCTGTCAGTCTGTCAGTCTGTCAGTCTGTCAGTCTGTCAGTCTGTCAGTCTGTCAGTCTGTCAGTCTGTCAGTCTGTCAGTCTGTCAGTCTGTCAGTCTGTCAGTCTGTCAGTCTGTCAGTCTGTCAGTCTGTCAGTCTGTCAGTCTGTCAGTCTGTCAGTCTGTCAGTCTGTCAGTCTGTCAGTCTGTCAGTCTGTCAGTCTGTCAGTCTGTCAGTCTGTCAGTCTGTCAGTCTGTCAGTCTGTCAGTCTGTCAGTCTGTCAGTCTGTCAGTCTGTCAGTCTGTCAGTCTGTCAGTCTGTCAGTCTGTCAGTCTGTCAGTCTGTCAGTCTGTCAGTCTGTCAGTCTGTCAGTCTGTCAGTCTGTCAGTCTGTCAGTCTGTCAGTCTGTCAGTCTGTCAGTCTGTCAGTCTGTCAGTCTGTCAGTCTGTCAGTCTGTCAGTCTGTCAGTCTGTCAGTCTGTCAGTCTGTCAGTCTGTCAGTCTGTCAGTCTGTCAGTCTGTCAGTCTGTCAGTCTGTCAGTCTGTCAGTCTGTCAGTCTGTCAGTCTGTCAGTCTGTCAGTCTGTCAGTCTGTCAGTCTGTCAGTCTGTCAGTCTGTCAGTCTGTCAGTCTGTCAGTCTGTCAGTCTGTCAGTCTGTCAGTCTGTCAGTCTGTCAGTCTGTCAGTCTGTCAGTCTGTCAGTCTGTCAGTCTGTCAGTCTGTCAGTCTGTCAGTCTGTCAGTCTGTCAGTCTGTCAGTCTGTCAGTCTGTCAGTCTGTCAGTCTGTCAGTCTGTCAGTCTGTCAGTCTGTCAGTCTGTCAGTCTGTCAGTCTGTCAGTCTGTCAGTCTGTCAGTCTGTCAGTCTGTCAGTCTGTCAGTCTGTCAGTCTGTCAGTCTGTCAGTCTGTCAGTCTGTCAGTCTGTCAGTCTGTCAGTCTGTCAGTCTGTCAGTCTGTCAGTCTGTCAGTCTGTCAGTCTGTCAGTCTGTCAGTCTGTCAGTCTGTCAGTCTGTCAGTCTGTCAGTCTGTCAGTCTGTCAGTCTGTCAGTCTGTCAGTCTGTCAGTCTGTCAGTCTGTCAGTCTGTCAGTCTGTCAGTCTGTCAGTCTGTCAGTCTGTCAGTCTGTCAGTCTGTCAGTCTGTCAGTCTGTCAGTCTGTCAGTCTGTCAGTCTGTCAGTCTGTCAGTCTGTCAGTCTGTCAGTCTGTCAGTCTGTCTGTCAGTCTGTCAGTCTGTCAGTTGTCAGTTGTCAGTCTGTCAGTCTGTCAGTCTGTCAGTCTGTCAGTCTGTCAGTCTGTCAGTCTGTCAGTCTGTCAGTCTGTCAGTCTGTCAGTCTGTCAGTCTGTCAGTCTGTCAGTCTGTCAGTCTGTCAGTCTGTCAGTCTGTCAGTCTGTCAGTCTGTCAGTCTGTCAGTCTGTCAGTCTGTCAGTCTGTCAGTCTGTCAGTCTGTCAGTCTGTCAGTCTGTCAGTCTGTCAGTCTGTCAGTCTGTCAGTCTGTCAGTCTGTCAGTCTGTCAGTCTGTCAGTCTGTCAGTCTGTCAGTCTGTCAGTCTGTCAGTCTGTCAGTCTGTCAGTCTGTCAGTCTGTCAGTCTGTCAGTCTGTCAGTCTGTCAGTCTGTCAGTCTGTCAGTCTGTCAGTCTGTCAGTCTGTCAGTCTGTCAGTCTGTCAGTCTGTCAGTCTGTCAGTCTGTCAGTCTGTCAGTCTGTCAGTCTGTCAGTCTGTCAGTCTGTCAGTCTGTCAGTCTGTCAGTCTGTCAGTCTGTCAGTCTGTCAGTCTGTCAGTCTGTCAGTCTGTCAGTCTGTCAGTCTGTCAGTCTGTCAGTCTGTCAGTCTGTCAGTCTGTCAGTCTGTCAGTCTGTCAGTCTGTCAGTCTGTCAGTCTGTCAGTCTGTCAGTCTGTCAGTCTGTCAGTCTGTCAGTCTGTCAGTCTGTCAGTCTGTCAGTCTGTCAGTCTGTCAGTCTGTCAGTCTGTCAGTCTGTCAGTCTGTCAGTCTGTCAGTCTGTCAGTCTGTCAGTCTGTCAGTCTGTCAGTCTGTCAGTCTGTCAGTCTGTCAGTCTGTCAGTCTGTCAGTCTGTCAGTCTGTCAGTCTGTCAGTCTGTCAGTCTGTCAGTCTGTCAGTCTGTCAGTCTGTCAGTCTGTCAGTCTGTCAGTCTGTCAGTCTGTCAGTCTGTCAGTCTGTCAGTCTGTCAGTCTGTCAGTCTGTCAGTCTGTCAGTCTGTCAGTCTGTCAGTCTGTCAGTCTGTCAGTCTGTCAGTCTGTCAGTCTGTCAGTCTGTCAGTCTGTCAGTCTGTCAGTCTGTCAGTCTGTCAGTCTGTCAGTCTGTCAGTCTGTCAGTCTGTCAGTCTGTCAGTCTGTCAGTCTGTCAGTCTGTCAGTCTGTCAGTCTGTCAGTCTGTCAGTCTGTCAGTCTGTCAGTCTGTCAGTCTGTCAGTCTGTCAGTCTGTCAGTCTGTCAGTCTGTCAGTCTGTCAGTCTGTCAGTCTGTCAGTCTGTCAGTCTGTCAGTCTGTCAGTCTGTCAGTCTGTCAGTCTGTCAGTCTGTCAGTCTGTCAGTCTGTCAGTCTGTCAGTCTGTCAGTCTGTCAGTCTGTCAGTCTGTCAGTCTGTCAGTCTGTCAGTCTGTCAGTCTGTCAGTCTGTCAGTCTGTCAGTCTGTCAGTCTGTCAGTCTGTCAGTCTGTCAGTCTGTCAGTCTGTCAGTCTGTCAGTCTGTCAGTCTGTCAGTCTGTCAGTCTGTCAGTCTGTCAGTCTGTCAGTCTGTCAGTCTGTCAGTCTGTCAGTCTGTCAGTCTGTCAGTCTGTCAGTCTGTCAGTCTGTCAGTCTGTCAGTCTGTCAGTCTGTCAGTCTGTCAGTCTGTCAGTCTGTCAGTCTGTCAGTCTGTCAGTCTGTCAGTCTGTCAGTCTGTCAGTCTGTCAGTCTGTCAGTCTGTCAGTCTGTCAGTCTGTCAGTCTGTCAGTCTGTCAGTCTGTCAGTCTGTCAGTCTGTCAGTCTGTCAGTCTGTCAGTCTGTCAGTCTGTCAGTCTGTCAGTCTGTCAGTCTGTCAGTCTGTCAGTCTGTCAGTCTGTCAGTCTGTCAGTCTGTCAGTCTGTCAGTCTGTCAGTCTGTCAGTCTGTCAGTCTGTCAGTCTGTCAGTCTGTCAGTCTGTCAGTCTGTCAGTCTGTCAGTCTGTCAGTCTGTCAGTCTGTCAGTCTGTCAGTCTGTCAGTCTGTCAGTCTGTCAGTCTGTCAGTCTGTCAGTCTGTCAGTCTGTCAGTCTGTCAGTCTGTCAGTCTGTCAGTCTGTCAGTCTGTCAGTCTGTCAGTCTGTCAGTCTGTCAGTCTGTCAGTCTGTCAGTCTGTCAGTCTGTCAGTCTGTCAGTCTGTCAGTCTGTCAGTCTGTCAGTCTGTCAGTCTGTCAGTCTGTCAGTCTGTCAGTCTGTCAGTCTGTCAGTCTGTCAGTCTGTCAGTCTGTCAGTCTGTCAGTCTGTCAGTCTGTCAGTCTGTCAGTCTGTCAGTCTGTCAGTCTGTCAGTCTGTCAGTCTGTCAGTCTGTCAGTCTGTCAGTCTGTCAGTCTGTCAGTCTGTCAGTCTGTCAGTCTGTCAGTCTGTCAGTCTGTCAGTCTGTCAGTCTGTCAGTCTGTCAGTCTGTCAGTCTGTCAGTCTGTCAGTCTGTCAGTCTGTCAGTCTGTCAGTCTGTCAGTCTGTCAGTCTGTCAGTCTGTCAGTCTGTCAGTCTGTCAGTCTGTCAGTCTGTCAGTCTGTCAGTCTGTCAGTCTGTCAGTCTGTCAGTCTGTCAGTCTGTCAGTCTGTCAGTCTGTCAGTCTGTCAGTCTGTCAGTCTGTCAGTCTGTCAGTCTGTCAGTCTGTCAGTCTGTCAGTCTGTCAGTCTGTCAGTCTGTCAGTCTGTCAGTCTGTCAGTCTGTCAGTCTGTCAGTCTGTCAGTCTGTCAGTCTGTCAGTCTGTCAGTCTGTCAGTCTGTCAGTCTGTCAGTCTGTCAGTCTGTCAGTCTGTCAGTCTGTCAGTCTGTCAGTCTGTCAGTCTGTCAGTCTGTCAGTCTGTCAGTCTGTCAGTCTGTCAGTCTGTCAGTCTGTCAGTCTGTCAGTCTGTCAGTCTGTCAGTCTGTCAGTCTGTCAGTCTGTCAGTCTGTCAGTCTGTCAGTCTGTCAGTCTGTCAGTCTGTCAGTCTGTCAGTCTGTCAGTCTGTCAGTCTGTCAGTCTGTCAGTCTGTCAGTCTGTCAGTCTGTCAGTCTGTCAGTCTGTCAGTCTGTCAGTCTGTCAGTCTGTCAGTCTGTCAGTCTGTCAGTCTGTCAGTCTGTCAGTCTGTCAGTCTGTCAGTCTGTCAGTCTGTCAGTCTGTCAGTCTGTCAGTCTGTCAGTCTGTCAGTCTGTCAGTCTGTCAGTCTGTCAGTCTGTCAGTCTGTCAGTCTGTCAGTCTGTCAGTCTGTCAGTCTGTCAGTCTGTCAGTCTGTCAGTCTGTCAGTCTGTCAGTCTGTCAGTCTGTCAGTCTGTCAGTCTGTCAGTCTGTCAGTCTGTCAGTCTGTCAGTCTGTCAGTCTGTCAGTCTGTCAGTCTGTCAGTCTGTCAGTCTGTCAGTCTGTCAGTCTGTCAGTCTGTCAGTCTGTCAGTCTGTCAGTCTGTCAGTCTGTCAGTCTGTCAGTCTGTCAGTCTGTCAGTCTGTCATCTGTCAGTCTGTCAGTCTGTCAGTCTGTCAGTCTGTCAGTCTGTCAGTCTGTCAGTCTGTCAGTCTGTCAGTCTGTCAGTCTGTCAGTCTGTCAGTCTGTCAGTCTGTCAGTCTGTCAGTCTGTCAGTCTGTCAGTCTGTCAGTCTGTCAGTCTGTCAGTCTGTCAGTCTGTCAGTCTGTCAGTCTGTCAGTCTGTCAGTCTGTCAGTCTGTCAGTCTGTCAGTCTGTCAGTCTGTCAGTCTGTCAGTCTGTCAGTCTGTCAGTCTGTCAGTCTGTCAGTCTGTCAGTCTGTCAGTCTGTCAGTCTGTCAGTCTGTCAGTCTGTCAGTCTGTCAGTCTGTCAGTCTGTCAGTCTGTCAGTCTGTCAGTCTGTCAGTCTGTCAGTCTGTCAGTCTGTCAGTCTGTCAGTCTGTCAGTCTGTCAGTCTGTCAGTCTGTCAGTCTGTCAGTCTGTCAGTCTGTCAGTCTGTCAGTCTGTCAGTCTGTCAGTCTGTCAGTCTGTCAGTCTGTCAGTCTGTCAGTCTGTCAGTCTGTCAGTCTGTCAGTCTGTCAGTCTGTCAGTCTGTCAGTCTGTCAGTCTGTCAGTCTGTCAGTCTGTCAGTCTGTCAGTCTGTCAGTCTGTCAGTCTGTCAGTCTGTCAGTCTGTCAGTCTGTCAGTCTGTCAGTCTGTCAGTCTGTCAGTCTGTCAGTCTGTCAGTCTGTCAGTCTGTCAGTCTGTCAGTCTGTCAGTCTGTCAGTCTGTCAGTCTGTCAGTCTGTCAGTCTGTCAGTCTGTCAGTCTGTCAGTCTGTCAGTCTGTCAGTCTGTCAGTCTGTCAGTCTGTCAGTCTGTCAGTCTGTCAGTCTGTCAGTCTGTCAGTCTGTCAGTCTGTCAGTCTGTCAGTCTGTCAGTCTGTCAGTCTGTCAGTCTGTCAGTCTGTCAGTCTGTCAGTCTGTCAGTCTGTCAGTCTGTCAGTCTGTCAGTCTGTCAGTCTGTCAGTCTGTCAGTCTGTCAGTCTGTCAGTCTGTCAGTCTGTCAGTCTGTCAGTCTGTCAGTCTGTCAGTCTGTCAGTCTGTCAGTCTGTCAGTCTGTCAGTCTGTCAGTCTGTCAGTCTGTCAGTCTGTCAGTCTGTCAGTCTGTCAGTCTGTCAGTCTGTCAGTCTGTCAGTCTGTCAGTCTGTCAGTCTGTCAGTCTGTCAGTCTGTCAGTCTGTCAGTCTGTCAGTCTGTCAGTCTGTCAGTCTGTCAGTCTGTCAGTCTGTCAGTCTGTCAGTCTGTCAGTCTGTCAGTCTGTCAGTCTGTCAGTCTGTCAGTCTGTCAGTCTGTCAGTCTGTCAGTCTGTCAGTCTGTCAGTCTGTCAGTCTGTCAGTCTGTCAGTCTGTCAGTCTGTCAGTCTGTCAGTCTGTCAGTCTGTCAGTCTGTCAGTCTGTCAGTCTGTCAGTCTGTCAGTCTGTCTGTCTGTCAGTCTGTCAGTCTGTCAGTCTGTCAGTCTGTCAGTCTGTCAGTCTGTCAGTCTGTCAGTCTGTCAGTCTGTCAGTCTGTCAGTCTGTCAGTCTGTCAGTCTGTCAGTCTGTCAGTCTGTCAGTCTGTCAGTCTGTCAGTCTGTCAGTCTGTCAGTCTGTCAGTCTGTCAGTCTGTCAGTCTGTCAGTCTGTCAGTCTGTCAGTCTGTCAGTCTGTCAGTCTGTCAGTCTGTCAGTCTGTCAGTCTGTCAGTCTGTCAGTCTGTCAGTCTGTCAGTCTGTCAGTCTGTCAGTCTGTCAGTCTGTCAGTCTGTCAGTCTGTCAGTCTGTCAGTCTGTCAGTCTGTCAGTCTGTCAGTCTGTCAGTCTGTCAGTCTGTCAGTCTGTCAGTCTGTCAGTCTGTCAGTCTGTCAGTCTGTCAGTCTGTCAGTCTGTCAGTCTGTCAGTCTGTCAGTCTGTCAGTCTGTCAGTCTGTCAGTCTGTCAGTCTGTCAGTCTGTCAGTCTGTCAGTCTGTCAGTCTGTCAGTCTGTCAGTCTGTCAGTCTGTCAGTCTGTCAGTCTGTCAGTCTGTCAGTCTGTCAGTCTGTCAGTCTGTCAGTCTGTCAGTCTGTCAGTCTGTCAGTCTGTCAGTCTGTCAGTCTGTCAGTCTGTCTGTCAGTCTGTCAGTCTGTCAGTCTGTCAGTCTGTCAGTCTGTCAGTCTGTCAGTCTGTCAGTCTGTCAGTCTGTCAGTCTGTCAGTCTGTCAGTCTGTCAGTCTGTCAGTCTGTCAGTCTGTCAGTCTGTCAGTCTGTCAGTCTGTCAGTCTGTCAGTCTGTCAGTCTGTCAGTCTGTCAGTCTGTCAGTCTGTCAGTCTGTCAGTCTGTCAGTCTGTCAGTCTGTCAGTCTGTCAGTCTGTCAGTCTGTCAGTCTGTCAGTCTGTCAGTCTGTCAGTCTGTCAGTCTGTCAGTCTGTCAGTCTGTCAGTCTGTCAGTCTGTCAGTCTGTCAGTCTGTCAGTCTGTCAGTCTGTCAGTCTGTCAGTCTGTCAGTCTGTCAGTCTGTCAGTCTGTCAGTCTGTCAGTCTGTCAGTCTGTCAGTCTGTCAGTCTGTCAGTCTGTCAGTCTGTCAGTCTGTCAGTCTGTCAGTCTGTCAGTCTGTCAGTCTGTCAGTCTGTCAGTTTGTCAGTCTGTCAGTCAGTCAGTCTGTCAGTCTGTCAGTCTGTCAGTCTGTCAGTCTGTCAGTCTGTCAGTCTGTCAGTCTGTCAGTCTGTCAGTCTGTCAGTCTGTCAGTCTGTCAGTCTGTCAGTCTGTCAGTCTGTCAGTCTGTCAGTCTGTCAGTCTGTCAGTCTGTCAGTCTGTCAGTCTGTCAGTCTGTCAGTCTGTCAGTCTGTCAGTCTGTCAGTCTGTCAGTCTGTCAGTCTGTCAGTCTGTCAGTCTGTCAGTCTGTCAGTCTGTCAGTCTGTCAGTCTGTCAGTCTGTCAGTCTGTCAGTCTGTCAGTCTGTCAGTCTGTCAGTCTGTCAGTTTGTCAGTCTGTCAGTCTGTCAGTCTGTCAGTCTGTCAGTCTGTCAGTCTGTCAGTCTGTCAGTCTGTCAGTCTGTCAGTCTGTCAGTCTGTCAGTCTGTCAGTCTGTCAGTCTGTCAGTCTGTCAGTCTGTCAGTCTAACAGTCTGTCAGTCTGTCAGTCTGTCAGTCCGTCAGTCTGTCAGTCTGTCAGTCTGTCAGTCTGTCAGTCTGTCAGTCTGTCAGTTTGTCAGTCTGTCAGTCTGTCAGTATGTCAGTATGTCAGTCTGTCAGTATGTCAGTATGTCAGTATGTCAGTCTGTCAGTCAGTCAGTCTGTCAGTCTGTCAGTCTGTCAGTCTGTCAGTCTGTCAGTCTGTCAGTCTGTCAGTCTGTCAGTCTGGCAGTCTGTCAGTCTGTCAGTCTGTCAGTCTGTCAGTCTGTCAGTCTGGTCAGTCTGTCAGTCTGTCAGTCTGTCAGTCTGTCAGTCTGTCAGTCTGTCAGTCTGTCAGTCTGTCAGTCTGTCAGTCTGTCAGTCTGTCAGTCTGTCAGTCTGTCAGTCTGTCAGTCTGTCAGTCTGTCAGTCTGTCAGTCTGTCAGTCTGTCAGTCTGTCAGTCTGTCAGTCTGTCAGTCTGTCAGTCTGTCAGTCTGTCAGTCTG
>CAJVCO010000250.1:0-31844 GCA_910595825.1 Philhelius pedissequus
ACGCATAGTTTAGCCGGAAAACGCGTTTAAAGATAAAAATGTCCAATTTTTTTAAAATTAGTTTTTCGTGTCATTCGTTACATGGATTAAAAGGTGGCAGTTCCAAGATCACGAATATATAATTTTTAAGTCGCTGGGGCAAGTAGTTTAGCCGCAAATCGAATTTTAAGGGACAGAAAAAGTGTAAAGTTTGATGGGTCTAGGACGCATAGTTTAGCCGGAAAAAACGCGTTTAAAGATAATAATGTCCAATTTTTTAAAATTAGTTTTTCGTGTCATTCGTTACATGGATTAAAAGGTGGCAGTTCCAAGATCACGAATATATAATTTTTAAGTCGCTGGGGCAAGTATTTTAGCCGCAAATCGAATTTTAAGGGACAGAAAAAGTGTAAAGTTTGATGGGTCTAGGACGCATAGTTTAGCCGGAAAACGCGTTTAAAGATAAAAATGTCCAATTTTTTTAAAATTAGTTTTTCGTGTCATTCGTTACATGGATTAAAAGGTGGCAGTTCCAAGATCACGAATATATAATTTTTAAGTCGCTGGGGCAAGTAGTTTAGCCGCAAATCGAATTTTAAGGGACAGAAAAAGTGTAAAGTTTGATGGGTCTAGGACGCATAGTTTAGCCGGAAAACGCGTTTAAAGATAAAAATGTCCAATTTTTTTAAAATTAGTTTTTCGTGTCATTCGTTACATGGATTAAAAGGTGGCAGTTCCAAGATCACGAATATATAATTTTTAAGTCGCTGGGGCAAGTAGTTTAGCCGCAAATCGAATTTTAAGGGACAGAAAAAGTGTAAAGTTTGATGGGTCTAGGACGCATAGTTTAGCCGGAAAACGCGTTTAAAGATAAAAATGTCCAATTTTTTTAAAATTAGTTTTTCGTGTCATTCGTTACATGGATTAAAAGGTGGCAGTTTCAAGATCACGAATATATAATTTTTAAGTCGCTGGGGCAAGTAGTTTAGCCGCAAATCGAATTTTAAGGGACAGAAAAAGTGTAAAGTTTGATGGGTCTAGGACGCATAGTTTAGCCGGAAAACGCGTTTAAAGATAAAAATGTCCAATTTTTTAAAATTAGTTTTTCGTGTCATTCGTTACATGGATTAAAAGGTGGCAGTTCCAAGATCACGAATATATAATTTTTAAGTCGCTGGGGCAAGTAGTTTAGCCGCAAATCGAATTTTAAGGGACAGAAAAAGTGTAAAGTTTGATGGGTCTAGGACGCATAGTTTAGCCGGAAAACGCGTTTAAAGATAAAAATGTCCAATTTTTTTAAAATTAGTTTTTCGTGTCATTCGTTAAATGGATTAAAAGGTGGCAGTTCCAAGATCACGAATATATAATTTTTAAGTCGCTGGGGCAAGTAGTTTAGCCGCAAATCGAATTTTAAGGGACAGAAAAAGTGTAAAGTTTGATGGGTCTAGGACGCATAGTTTAGCCGGAAAACGCGTTTAAAGATAAAAATGTCCAATTTTTTTAAAATTAGTTTTTCGTGTCATTCGTTACATGGATTAAAAGGTGGCAGTTCCAAGATCACGAATATATAATTTTTAAGTCGCTGGGGCAAGTAGTTTAGCCGCAAATCGAATTTTAAGGGACAGAAAAAGTGTAAAGTTTGATGGGTCTAGGACGCATAGTTTAGCCGGAAAACGCGTTTAAAGATAAAAATGTCCAATTTTTTTAAAATTAGTTTTTCGTGTCATTCGTTACATGGATTAAAAGGTGGCAGTTTCAAGATCACGAATATATAATTTTTAAGTCGCTGGGGCAAGTAGTTTAGCCGCAAATCGAATTTTAAGGGACAGAAAAAGTGTAAAGTTTGATGGGTCTAGGACGCATAGTTTAGCCGGAAAAACGCGTTTAAAGATAAAAATGTCCAATTTTTTTAAAATTAGTTTTTCGTGTCATTCGTTACATGGATTAAAAGGTGGCAGTTCCAAGATCACGAATATATAATTTTTAAGTCGCTGGGGCAAGTAGTTTAGCCGCAAATCGAATTTTAAGGGACAGAAAAAGTGTAAAGTTTGATGGGTCTAGGACGCATAGTTTAGCCGGAAAACGCGTTTAAAGATAAAAATGTCCAATTTTTTTAAAATTAGTTTTTCGTGTCATTCGTTACATGGATTAAAAGGTGGCAGTTCCAAGATCACGAATATATAATTTTTAAGTCGCTGGGGCAAGTAGTTTAGCCGCAAATCGAATTTTAAGGGACAGAAAAAGTGTAAAGTTTGATGGGTCTAGGACGCATAGTTTAGCCGGAAAACGCGTTTAAGGATAAAAATGTCCAATTTTTTAAAATTAGTTTTTCGTGTCATTCGTTACATGGATTAAAAGGTGGCAGTTCCAAGATCACGAATATATAACTTTTAAGTCGCTGGGGCAAGTAGTTTAGCCGCAAATCGAATTTTAAGGGACAGAAAAAGTGTAAAGTTTGATGGGTCTAGGACGCATAGTTTAGCCGGAAAACGCGTTTAAAGATAAAAATGTCCAATTTTTTAAAAATTAGTTTTTCGTGTCATTCGTTACATGGATTAAAAGGTGGCAGTTCCAAGATCACGAATATATAATTTTTAAGTCGCTGGGGCAAGTAGTTAAGCCGCAAATCGAATTTTAAGGGACAGAAAAAGTGTAAAGTTTGATGGGTCTAGGACGCATAGTTTAGCCGGAAAACGCGTTTAAAGATAAAAATGTCCAATTTTTTTAAAATTAGTTTTTCGTGTCATTCGTTACATGGATTAAAAGGTGGCAGTTTCAAGATCACGAATATATAATTTTTAAGTCGCTGGGGCAAGTAGTTTAGCCGCAAATCGAATTTTAAGGGACAGAAAAAGTGTAAAGTTTGATGGGTCTAGGACGCATAGTTTAGCCGGAAAACGCGTTTAAAGATAAAAATGTCCAATTTTTTTAAAATTAGTTTTTCGTGTCATTCGTTACATGGATTAAAAGGTGGCAGTTCCAAGATCACGAATATATAATTTTTAAGTCGCTGGGGCAAGTAGTTTAGCCGCAAATCGAATTTTAAGGGACAGAAAAAGTGTAAAGTTTGATGGGTCTAGGACGCATAGTTTAGCCGGAAAACGCGTTTAAAGATAAAAATGTCCAATTTTTTTAAAATTAGTTTTTCGTGTCATTCGTTACATGGATTAAAAGGTGGCAGTTCCAAGATCACGAATATATAATTTTTAAGTCGCTGGGGCAAGTAGTTTAGCCGCAAATCGAATTTTAAGGGACAGAAAAAGTGTAAAGTTTGATGGGTCTAGGACGCATAGTTTAGCCGGAAAACGCGTTTAAAGATAAAAATGTCCAATTTTTTTAAAATAAGTTTTTCGTGTCATTCGTTACATGGATTAAAAGGTGGCAGTTTCAAGATCACGAATATATAATTTTTAAGTCGCTGGGGCAAGTAGTTTAGCCGCAAATCGAATTTTAAGGGACAGAAAAAGTGTAAAGTTTGATGGGTCTAGGACGCATAGTTTAGCCGGAAAACGCGTTTAAAGATAAAAATGTCCAATTTTTTTAAAATTAGGTTTTCGTGTCATTCGTTACATGGATTAAAAGGTGGCAGTTTCAAGATCACGAATATATAATTTTTAAGTCGCTGGGGCAAGTAGTTTAGCCGCAAATCGAATTTTAAGGGACAGAAAAAGTGTAAAGTTTGATGGGTCTAGGACGCATAGTTTAGCCGGAAAACGCGTTTAAAGATAAAAATGTCCAATTTTTTTAAAATTAGTTTTTCGTGTCATTCGTTACATGGATTTAAAGGTGGCAGTTCCAAGATCACGAATATATAATTTTTAAGTCGCTGGGGCAAGTAGTTTAGCCGCAAATCGAATTTTAAGGGACAGAAAAAGTGTAAAGTTTGATGGGTCTAGGACGCATAGTTTAGCCGGAAAACGCGTTTAAAGATAAAAATGTCCAATTTTTTTAAAATTAGTTTTTCGTGTCATTCGTTAAATGGATTAAAAGGTGGCAGTTCCAAGATCACGAATATATAATTTTTAAGTCGCTGGGGCAAGTAGTTTAGCCGCAAATCGAATTTTAAGGGACAGAAAAAGTGTAAAGTTTGATGGGTCTAGGACGCATAGTTTAGCCGGAAAACGCGTTTAAAGATAAAAATGTCCAATTTTTTTAAAATTAGTTTTTCGTGTCATTCGTTACATGGATTAAAAGGTGGCAGTTCCAAGATCACGAATATATAATTTTTAAGTCGCTGGGGCAAGTAGTTTAGCCGCAAATCGAATTTTAAGGGACAGAAAAAGTGTAAAGTTTGATGGGTCTAGGACGCATAGTTTAGCCGGAAAGCGCGTTTAAAGATAAAAATGTCCAATTTTTTTAAAATAAGTTTTTCGTGTCATTCGTTACATGGATTAAAAGGTGGCAGTTTCAAGATCACGAATATATAATTTTTAAGTCGCTGGGGCAAGTAGTTTAGCCGCAAATCGAATTTTAAGGGACAGAAAAAGTGTAAAGTTTGATGGGTCTAGGACGCATAGTTTAGCCGGAAAACGCGTTTAAAGATAAAAATGTCCAATTTTTTTAAAATTAGGTTTTCGTGTCATTCGTTACATGGATTAAAAGGTGGCAGTTTCAAGATCACGAATATATAATTTTTAAGTCGCTGGGGCAAGTAGTTTAGCCGCAAATCGAATTTTAAGGGACAGAAAAACTGTAAAGTTTGATGGGTCTAGGACGCATAGTTTAGCCGGAAAACGCGTTTAAAGATAAAAATGTCCAATTTTTTTAAAATTAGTTTTTCGTGTCATTCGTTACATGGATTTAAAGGTGGCAGTTCCAAGATCACGAATATATAATTTTTAAGTCGCTGGGGCAAGTAGTTTAGCCGCAAATCGAATTTTAAGGGACAGAAAAAGTGTAAAGTTTGATGGGTCTAGGACGCATAGTTTAGCCGGAAAACGCGTTTAAAGATAAAAATGTCCAATTTTTTTAAAATTAGTTTTTCGTGTCATTCGTTAAATGGATTAAAAGGTGGCAGTTCCAAGATCACGAATATATAATTTTTAAGTCGCTGGGGCAAGTAGTTTAGCCGCAAATCGAATTTTAAGGGACAGAAAAAGTGTAAAGTTTGATGGGTCTAGGACGCATAGTTTAGCCGGAAAACGCGTTTAAAGATAAAAATGTCCAATTTTTTTAAAATTAGTTTTTCGTGTCATTCGTTACATGGATTAAAAGGTGGCAGTTCCAAGATCACGAATATATAATTTTTAAGTCGCTGGGGCAAGTAGTTTAGCCGCAAATCGAATTTTAAGGGACAGAAAAAGTGTAAAGTTTGATGGGTCTAGGACGCATAGTTTAGCCGGAAAGCGCGTTTAAAGATAAAAATGTCCAATTTTTTTAAAATTAGTTTTTCGTGTCATTCGTTACATGGATTAAAAGGTGGCAGTTTCAAGATCACGAATATATAATTTTTAAGTCGCTGGGGCAAGTAGTTTAGCCGCAAATCGAATTTTAAGGGACAGAAAAAGTGTAAAGTTTGATGGGTCTAGGACGCATAGTTTAGCCGGAAAACGCGTTTAAAGATAAAAATGTCCAATTTTTTTAAAATTAGTTTTTCGTGTCATTCGTTACATGGATTAAAAGGTGGCAGTTCCAAGATCACGAATATATAATTTTTAAGTCGCTGGGGCAAGTAGTTTAGCCGCAAATCGAATTTTAAGGGACAGAAAAAGTGTAAAGTTTGATGGGTCTAGGACGCATAGTTTAGCCGGAAAACGCGTTTAAAGATAAAAATGTCCAATTTTTTTAAAATTAGTTCTTCGTGTCATTCGTTACATGGATTAAAAGGTGGCAGTTCCAAGATCACGAATATATAATTTTTAAGTCGCTGGGGCAAGTAGTTTAGCCGCAAATCGAATTTTAAGGGACAGAAAAAGTGTAAAGTTTGATGGGTCTAGGACGCATAGTTTAGCCGGAAAACGCGTTTAAAGATAAAAATGTCCAATTTTTTTAAAATTAGTTTTTCGTGTCATTCGTTACATGGATTAAAAGGTGGCAGTTCCAAGATCACGAATATATAATTTTTAAGTCGCTGGGGCAAGTAGTTTAGCCGCAAATCGAATTTTAAGGGACAGAAAAAGTGTAAAGTTTGATGGGTCTAGGACGCATAGTTTAGCCGGAAAACGCGTTTAAAGATAAAAATGTCCAATTTTTTTAAAATTAGTTTTTCGTGTCATTCGTTACATGGATTAAAAGGTGGCAGTTCCAAGATCACGAATATATAATTTTTAAGTCGCTGGGGCAAGTAGTTTAGCCGCAAATCGAATTTTAAGGGACAGAAAAAGTGTAAAGTTTGATGGGTCTAGGACGCATAGTTTAGCCGGAAAACGCGTTTAAAGATAAAAATGTCCAATTTTTTTAAAATTAGTTTTTCGTGTCATTCGTTACATGGATTAAAAGGTGGCAGTTTCAAGATCACGAATATATAATTTTTAAGTCGCTGGGGCAAGTAGTTTAGCCGCAAATCGAATTTTAAGGGACAGAAAAAGTGTAAAGTTTGATGGGTCTAGGACGCATAGTTTAGCCGGAAAACGCGTTTAAAGATAAAAATGTCCAATTTTTTTAAAATTAGTTTTTCGTGTCATTCGTTACATGGATTAAAAGGTGGCAGTTCCAAGATCACGAATATATAATTTTTAAGTCGCTGGGGCAAGTAGTTTAGCCGCAAATCGAATTTTAAGGGACAGAAAAAGTGTAAAGTTTGATGGGTCTAGGACGCATAGTTTAGCCGGAAAACGCGTTTAAAGATAAAAATGTCCAATTTTTTTAAAATTAGTTTTTCGTGTCATTCGTTAAATGGATTAAAAGGTGGCAGTTCCAAGATCACGAATATATAATTTTTAAGTCGCTGGGGCAAGTAGTTTAGCCGCAAATCGAATTTTAAGGGACAGAAAAAGTGTAAAGTTTGATGGGTCTAGGACGCATAGTTTAGCCGGAAAACGCGTTTGAAGATAAAAATGTCCAATTTTTTTAAAATTAGTTTTTCGTGTCATTCGTTACATGGATTAAAAGGTGGCAGTTCCAAGATCACGAATATATAATTTTTAAGTCGCTGGGGCAAGTAGTTTAGCCGCAAATCGAATTTTAAGGGACAGAAAAAGTGTAAAGTTTGATGGGTCTAGGACGCATAGTTTAGCCGGAAAACGCGTTTAAAGATAAAAATGTCCAATTTTTTTAAAATTAGTTTTTCGTGTCATTCGTTACATGGATTAAAAGGTGGCAGTTTCAAGATCACGAATATATAATTTTTAAGTCGCTGGGGCAAGTAGTTTAGCCGCAAATCGAATTTTAAGGGACAGAAAAAGTGTAAAGTTTGATGGGTCTAGGACGCATAGTTTAGCCGGAAAACGCGTTTAAAGATAAAAATGTCCAATTTTTTTTAAATTAGTTTTTCGTGTCATTCGTTACATGGATTAAAAGGTGGCAGTTCCAAGATCACGAATATATAATTTTTAAGTCGCTGGGGCAAGTAGTTTAGCCGCAAATCGAATTTTAAGGGACAGAAAAAGTGTAAAGTTTGATGGGTCTAGGACGCATAGTTTAGCCGGAAAACGCGTTTAAAGATAAAAATGTCCAATTTTTTTAAAATTAGTTTTTCGTGTCATTCGTTACATGGATTAAAAGGTGGCAGTTCCAAGATCACGAATATATAATTTTTAAGTCGCTGGGGCAAGTAGTTTAGCCGCAAATCGAATTTTAAGGGACAGAAAAAGTGTAAAGTTTGATGGGTCTAGGACGCATAGTTTAGCCGGAAAACGCGTTTAAAGATAAAAATGTCCAATTTTTTTAAAATTAGTTTTTCGTGTCATTCGTTAAATGGATTAAAAGGTGGCAGTTCCAAGATCACGAATATATAATTTTTAAGTCGCTGGGGCAAGTAGTTTAGCCGCAAATCGAATTTTAAGGGACAGAAAAAGTGTAAAGTTTGATGGGTCTAGGACGCATAGTTTAGCCGGAAAACGCGTTTAAAGATAAAAATGTCCAATTTTTTTAAAATTAGTTTTTCGTGTCATTCGTTACATGGATTAAAAGGTGGCAGTTCCAAGATCACGAATATATAATTTTTAAGTCGCTGGGGCAAGTAGTTTAGCCGCAAATCGAATTTTAAGGGACAGAAAAAGTGTAAAGTTTGATGGGTCTAGGACGCATAGTTTAGCCGGAAAACGCGTTTAAAGATAAAAATGTCCAATTTTTTTAAAATTAGTTTTTCGTGTCATTCGTTACATGGATTAAAAGGTGGCAGTTTCAAGATCACGAATATATAATTTTTAAGTCGCTGGGGCAAGTAGTTTAGCCGCAAATCGAATTTTAAGGGACAGAAAAAGTGTAAAGTTTGATGGGTCTAGGACGCATAGTTTAGCCGGAAAACGCGTTTAAAGATAAAAATGTCCAATTTTTTTAAAATTAGTTTTTCGTGTCATTCGTTACATGGATTAAAAGGTGGCAGTTCCAAGATCACGAATATATAATTTTTAAGTCGCTGGGGCAAGTAGTTTAGCCGCAAATCGAATTTTAAGGGACAGAAAAAGTGTAAAGTTTGATGGGTCTAGGACGCATAGTTTAGCCGGAAAACGCGTTTAAAGATAAAAATGTCCAATTTTTTTAAAATTAGTTTTTCGTGTCATTCGTTACATGGATTAAGAGGTGGCAGTTCCAAGATCACGAATATATAATTTTTAAGTCGCTGGGGCAAGTAGTTTAGCCGCAAATCGAATTTTAAGGGACAGAAAAAGTGTAAAGTTTGATGGGTCTAGGACGCATAGTTTAGCCGGAAAACGCGTTTAAAGATAAAAATGTCCAATTTTTTTAAAATAAGTTTTTCGTGTCATTCGTTACATGGATTAAAAGGTGGCAGTTTCAAGATCACGAATATATAATTTTTAAGTCGCTGGGGCAAGTAGTTTAGCCGCAAATCGAATTTTAAGGGACAGAAAAAGTGTAAAGTTTGATGGGTCTAGGACGCATAGTTTAGCCGGAAAACGCGTTTAAAGATAAAAATGTCCAATTTTTTTAAAATTAGTTTTTCGTGTCATTCGTTACATGGATTAAAAGGTGGCAGTTTCAAGATCACGAATATATAATTTTTAAGTCGCTGGGGCAAGTAGTTTAGCCGCAAATCGAATTTTAAGGGACAGAAAAAGTGTAAAGTTTGATGGGTCTAGGACGCATAGTTTAGCCGGAAAACGCGTTTAAAGATAAAAATGTCCAATTTTTTTAAAATTAGTTTTTCGTGTCATTCGTTACATGGATTTAAAGGTGGCAGTTCCAAGATCACGAATATATAATTTTTAAGTCGCTGGGGCAAGTAGTTTAGCCGCAAATCGAATTTTAAGGGACAGAAAAAGTGTAAAGTTTGATGGGTCTAGGACGCATAGTTTAGCCGGAAAACGCGTTTAAAGATAAAAATGTACAATTTTTTTAAAATTAGTTTTTTGTGTCATTCGTTAAATGGATTAAAAGGTGGCAGTTCCAAGATCACGAATATATAATTTTTAAGTCGCTGGGGCAAGTAGTTTAGCCGCAAATCGAATTTTAAGGGACAGAAAAAGTGTAAAGTTTGATGGGTCTAGGACGCATAGTTTAGCCGGAAAACGCGTTTAAAGATAAAAATGTCCAATTTTTTTAAAATTAGTTTTTCGTGTCATTCGTTACATGGATTAAAAGGTGGCAGTTCCAAGATCACGAATATATAATTTTTAAGTCGCTGGGGCAAGTAGTTTAGCCGCAAATCGAATTTTAAGGGACAGAAAAAGTGTAAAGTTTGATGGGTCTAGGACGCATAGTTTAGCCGGAAAACGCGTTTAAAGATAAAAATGTCCAATTTTTTTAAAATTAGTTTTTCGTGTCATTCGTTACATGGATTAAAAGGTGGCAGTTCCAAGATCACGAATATATAATTTTTAAGTCGCTGGGGCAAGTAGTTTAGCCGCAAATCGAATTTTAAGGGACAGAAAAAGTGTAAAGTTTGATGGGTCTAGGACGCATAGTTTAGCCGGAAAACGCGTTTAAAGATAAAAATGTCCAATTTTTTTAAAATTAGTTTTTCGTGTCATTCGTTACATGGATTAAAAGGTGGCAGTTCCAAGATCACGAATATATAATTTTTAAGTCGCTGGGGCAAGTAGTTTAGCCGCAAATCGAATTTTAAGGGACAGAAAAAGTGTAAAGTTTGATGGATCTAGGACGCATAGTTTAGCCGGAAAACGCGTTTAAAGATAAAAATGTCCAATTTTTTTAAAATTAGTTTTTCGTGTCATTCGTTACATGGATTAAAAGGTGGCAGTTCCAAGATCACGAATATATAATTTTTAAGTCGCTGGGGCAAGTAGTTTAGCCGCAAATCGAATTTTAAGGGACAGAAAAAGTGTAAAGTTTGATGGGTCTAGGACGCATAGTTTAGCCGGAAAACGCGTTTAAAGATAAAAATGTCCAATTTTTTTAAAATTAGTTTTTCGTGTCATTCGTTACATGGATTAAAAGGTGGCAGTTCCAAGATCACGAATATATAATTTTTAAGTCGCTGGGGCAAGTAGTTTAGCCGCAAATCGAATTTTAAGGGACAGAAAAAGTGTAAAGTTTGATGGGTCTAGGACGCATAGTTTAGCCGGAAAACGCGTTTAAAGATAAAAATGTCCAATTTTTTTAAAATTAGTTTTTCGTGTCATTCGTTACATGGATTAAAAGGTGGCAGTTCCAAGATCACGAATATATAATTTTTAAGTCGCTGGGGCAAGTAGTTTAGCCGCAAATCGAATTTTAAGGGACAGAAAAAGTGTAAAGTTTGATGGGTCTAGGACGCATAGTTTAGCCGGAAAACGCGTTTAAAGATAAAAATGTCCAATTTTTTTAAAATTAGTTTTTCGTGTCATTCGTTACATGGATTAAAAGGTGGCAGTTCCAAGATCACGAATATATAATTTTTAAGTCGCTGGGGCAAGTAGTTTGGCCGCAAATCGAATTTTAAGTGACAGAAAAAGTGTAAAGTTTGATGGGTCTAGGACGCATAGTTTAGCCGGAAAACGCGTTTAAAGATAAAAATGTCCAATTTTTTTAAAATTAGTTTTTCGTGTCATTCGTTACATGGATTAAAAGGTGGCAGTTTCAAGATCACGAATATATAATTTTTAAGTCGCTGGGGCAAGTAGTTTAGCCGCAAATCGAATTTTAAGGGACAGAAAAAGTGTAAAGTTTGATGGGTCTAGGACGCATAGTTTAGCCGGAAAACGCGTTTAAAGATAAAAATGTCCAATTTTTTTAAAATTAGTTTTTCGTGTCATTCGTTACATGGATTAAAAGGTGGCAGTTCCAAGATCACGAATATATAATTTTTAAGTCGCTGGGGCAAGTAGTTTAGCCGCAAATCGAATTTTAAGGGACAGAAAAAGTGTAAAGTTTGATGGGTCTAGGACGCATAGTTTAGCCGGAAAACGCGTTTAAAGATAAAAATGTCCAATTTTTTTAAAATTAGTTTTTCGTGTCATTCGTTACATGGATTAAAAGGTGGCAGTTCCAAGATCACGAATATATAATTTTTAAGTCGCTGGGGCAAGTAGTTTAGCCGCAAATCGAATTTTAAGGGACAGAAAAAGTGTAAAGTTTGATGGGTCTAGGACGCATAGTTTAGCCGGAAAACGCGTTGAAAGATAAAAATGTCCAATTTTTTTAAAATTAGTTTTTCGTGTCATTCGTTACATGGATTAAAAGGTGGCAGTTCCAAGATCACGAATATATAATTTTTAAGTCGCTGGGGCAAGTAGTTTAGCCGCAAATCGAATTTTAAGGGACAGAAAAAGTGTAAAGTTTGATGGGTCTAGGACGCATAGTTTAGCCGGAAAACGCGTTTAAAGATAAAAATGTCCAATTTTTTTAAAATTAGTTTTTCGTGTCATTCGTTACATGGATTAAAAGGTGGCAGTTCCAAGATCACGAATATATAATTTTTAAGTCGCTGGGGCAAGTAGTTTAGCCGCAAATCGAATTTTAAGGGACAGAAAAAGTGTAAAGTTTGATGGGTCTAGGACGCATAGTTTAGCCGGAAAACGCGTTTAAAGATAAAAATGTCCAATTTTTTTAAAATTAGTTTTTCGTGTCATTCGTTACATGGATTAAAAGGTGGCAGTTCCAAGATCACGAATATATAATTTTTAAGTCGCTGGGGCAAGTAGTTTAGCCGCAAATCGAATTTTAAGGGACAGAAAAAGTGTAAAGTTTGATGGGTCTAGGACGCATAGTTTAGCCGGAAAACGCGTTTAAAGATAAAAATGTCCAATTTTTTTAAAATTAGTTTTTCGTGTCATTCGTTACATGGATTAAAAGGTGGCAGTTCCAAGATCACGAATATATAATTTTTAAGTCGCTGGGGCAAGTAGTTTAGCCGCAAATCGAATTTTAAGGGACAGAAAAAGTGTAAAGTTTGATGGGTCTAGGACGCATAGTTTAGCCGGAAAACGCGTTTAAAGATAAAAATGTCCAATTTTTTTAAAATTAGTTTTTCGTGTCATTCGTTACATGGATTAAAAGGTGGCAGTTCCAAGATCACGAATATATAATTTTTAAGTCGCTGGGGCAAGTAGTTTAGCCGCAAATCGAATTTTAAGGGACAGAAAAAGTGTAAAGTTTGATGGATCTAGGACGCATAGTTTAGCCGGAAAACGCGTTTAAAGATAAAAATGTCCAATTTTTTTAAAATTAGTTTTTCGTGTCATTCGTTACATGGATTAAAAGGTGGCAGTTCCAAGATCACGAATATATAATTTTTAAGTCGCTGGGGCAAGTAGTTTAGCCGCAAATCGAATTTTAAGGGACAGAAAAAGTGTAAAGTTTGATGGGTCTAGGACGCATAGTTTAGCCGGAAAACGCGTTTAAAGATAAAAATGTCCAATTTTTTTAAAATTAGTTTTTCGTGTCATTCGTTACATGGATTAAAAGGTGGCAGTTCCAAGATCACGAATATATAATTTTTAAGTCGCTGGGGCAAGTAGTTTAGCCGCAAATCGAATTTTAAGGGACAGAAAAAGTGTAAAGTTTGATGGGTCTAGGACGCATAGTTTAGCCGGAAAACGCGTTTAAAGATAAAAATGTCCAATTTTTTTAAAATTAGTTTTTCGTGTCATTCGTTACATGGATTAAAAGGTGGCAGTTCCAAGATCACGAATATATAATTTTTAAGTCGCTGGGGCAAGTAGTTTAGCCGCAAATCGAATTTTAAGGGACAGAAAAAGTGTAAAGTTTGATGGGTCTAGGACGCATAGTTTAGCCGGAAAACGCGTTTAAAGATAAAAATGTCCAATTTTTTTAAAATTAGTTTTTCGTGTCATTCGTTACATGGATTAAAAGGTGGCAGTTCCAAGATCACGAATATATAATTTTTAAGTCGCTGGGGCAAGTAGTTTAGCCGCAAATCGAATTTTAAGGGACAGAAAAAGTGTAAAGTTTGATGGGTCTAGGACGCATAGTTTAGCCGGAAAACGCGTTTAAAGATAAAAATGTCCAATTTTTTTAAAATTAGTTTTTCGTGTCATTCGTTACATGGATTAAAAGGTGGCAGTTCCAAGATCACGAATATATAATTTTTAAGTCGCTGGGGCAAGTAGTTTAGCCGCAAATCGAATTTTAAGGGACAGAAAAAGTGTAAAGTTTGATGGATCTAGGACGCATGGTTTAGCCGGAAAACGCGTTTAAAGATAAAAATGTCCAATTTTTTTAAAATTAGTTTTTCGTGTCATTCGTTACATGGATTAAAAGGTGGCAGTTCCAAGATCACGAATATATAATTTTTAAGTCGCTGGGGCAAGTAGTTTAGCCGCAAATCGAATTTTAAGGGACAGAAAAAGTGTAAAGTTTGATGGGTCTAGGACGCATAGTTTAGCCGGAAAACGCGTTTAAAGATAAAAATGTCCAATTTTTTTAAAATTAGTTTTTCGTGTCATTCGTTACATGGATTAAAAGGTGGCAGTTCCAAGATCACGAATATATAATTTTTAAGTCGCTGGGGCAAGTAGTTTAGCCGCAAATCGAATTTTAAGGGACAGAAAAAGTGTAAAGTTTGATGGGTCTAGGACGCATAGTTTAGCCGGAAAACGCGTTTAAAGATAAAAATGTCCAATTTTTTTAAAATTAGTTTTTCGTGTCATTCGTTACATGGATTAAAAGGTGGCAGTTCCAAGATCACGAATATATAATTTTTAAGTCGCTGGGGCAAGTAGTTTAGCCGCAAATCGAATTTTAAGGGACAGAAAAAGTGTAAAGTTTGATGGGTCTAGGACGCATAGTTTAGCCGGAAAACGCGTTTAAAGATAAAAATGTCCAATTTTTTTAAAATTAGTTTTTCGTGTCATTCGTTACATGGATTAAAAGGTGGCAGTTCCAAGATCACGAATATATAATTTTTAAGTCGCTGGGGCAAGTAGTTTAGCCGCAAATCGAATTTTAAGGGACAGAAAAAGTGTAAAGTTTGATGGGTCTAGGACGCATAGTTTAGCCGGAAAACGCGTTTAAAGATAAAAATGTCCAATTTTTTTAAAATTAGTTTTTCGTGTCATTCGTTACATGGATTAAAAGGTGGCAGTTCCAAGATCACGAATATATAATTTTTAAGTCGCTGGGGCAAGTAGTTTAGCCGCAAATCGAATTTTAAGGGACAGAAAAAGTGTAAAGTTTGATGGGTCTAGGACGCATAGTTTAGCCGGAAAACGCGTTTAAAGATAAAAATGTCCAATTTTTTTAAAATTAGTTTTTCGTGTCATTCGTTACATGGATTAAAAGGTGGCAGTTCCAAGATCACGAATATATAATTTTTAAGTCGCTGGGGCAAGTAGTTTAGCCGCAAATCGAATTTTAAGGGACAGAAAAAGTGTAAAGTTTGATGGGTCTAGGACGCATAGTTTAGCCGGAAAACGCGTTTAAAGATAAAAATGTCCAATTTTTTTAAAATTAGTTTTTCGTGTCATTCGTTACATGGATTAAAAGGTGGCAGTTCCAAGATCACGAATATATAATTTTTAAGTCGCTGGGGCAAGTAGTTTAGCCGCAAATCGAATTTTAAGGGACAGAAAAAGTGTAAAGTTTGATGGGTCTAGGACGCATAGTTTAGCCGGAAAACGCGTTTAAAGATAAAAATGTCCAATTTTTTTAAAATTAGTTTTTCGTGTCATTCGTTACATGGATTAAAAGGTGGCAGTTCCAAGATCACGAATATATAATTTTTAAGTCGCTGGGGCAAGTAGTTTAGCCGCAAATCGAATTTTAAGGGACAGAAAAAGTGTAAAGTTTGATGGGTCTAGGACGCATAGTTTAGCCGGAAAACGCGTTGAAAGATAAAAATGTCCAATTTTTTTAAAATTAGTTTTTCGTGTCATTCGTTACATGGATTAAAAGGTGGCAGTTCCAAGATCACGAATATATAATTTTTAAGTCGCTGGGGCAAGTAGTTTAGCCGCAAATCGAATTTTAAGGGACAGAAAAAGTGTAAAGTTTGATGGGTCTAGGACGCATAGTTTAGCCGGAAAACGCGTTTAAAGATAAAAATGTCCAATTTTTTTAAAATTAGTTTTTCGTGTCATTCGTTACATGGATTAAAAGGTGGCAGTTCCAAGATCACGAATATATAATTTTTAAGTCGCTGGGGCAAGTAGTTTAGCCGCAAATCGAATTTTAAGGGACAGAAAAAGTGTAAAGTTTGATGGGTCTAGGACGCATAGTTTAGCCGGAAAACGCGTTTAAAGATAAAAATGTCCAATTTTTTTAAAATTAGTTTTTCGTGTCATTCGTTACATGGATTAAAAGGTGGCAGTTCCAAGATCACGAATATATAATTTTTAAGTCGCTGGGGCAAGTAGTTTAGCCGCAAATCGAATTTTAAGGGACAGAAAAAGTGTAAAGTTTGATGGGTCTAGGACGCATAGTGTAGCCGGAAAACGCGTTTAAAGATAAAAATGTCCAATTTTTTTAAAATTAGTTTTTCGTGTCATTCGTTACATGGATTAAAAGGTGGCAGTTCCAAGATCACGAATATATAATTTTTAAGTCGCTGGGGCAAGTAGTTTAGCCGCAAATCGAATTTTAAGGGACAGAAAAAGTGTAAAGTTTGATGGGTCTAGGACGCATAGTTTAGCCGGAAAACGCGTTTAAAGATAAAAATGTCCAATTTTTTTAAAATTAGTTTTTCGTGTCATTCGTTACATGGATTAAAAGGTGGCAGTTCCAAGATCACGAATATATAATTTTTAAGTCGCTGGGGCAAGTAGTTTAGCCGCAAATCGAATTTTAAGGGACAGAAAAAGTGTAAAGTTTGATGGGTCTAGGACGCATAGTTTAGCCGGAAAACGCGTTTAAAGATAAAAATGTCCAATTTTTTTAAAATTAGTTTTTCGTGTCATTCGTTACATGGATTAAAAGGTGGCAGTTCCAAGATCACGAATATATAATTTTTAAGTCGCTGGGGCAAGTAGTTTAGCCGCAAATCGAATTTTAAGGGACAGAAAAAGTGTAAAGTTTGATGGGTCTAGGACGCATAGTTTAGCCGGAAAACGCGTTTAAAGATAAAAATGTCCAATTTTTTTAAAATTAGTTTTTCGTGTCATTCGTTACATGGATTAAAAGGTGGCAGTTCCAAGATCACGAATATATAATTTTTAAGTCGCTGGGGCAAGTAGTTTGGCCGCAAATCGAATTTTAAGGGACAGAAAAAGTGTAAAGTTTGATGGGTCTAGGACGCATAGTTTAGCCGGAAAACGCGTTTAAAGATAAAAATGTCCAATTTTTTTAAAATTAGTTTTTCGTGTCATTCGTTACATGGATTAAAAGGTGGCAGTTTCAAGATCACGAATATATAATTTTTAAGTCGCTGGGGCAAGTAGTTTAGCCGCAAATCGAATTTTAAGGGACAGAAAAAGTGTAAAGTTTGATGGGTCTAGGACGCATAGTTTAGCCGGAAAACGCGTTTAAAGATAAAAATGTCCAATTTTTTTAAAATTAGTTTTTCGTGTCATTCGTTACATGGATTAAAAGGTGGCAGTTCCAAGATCACGAATATATAATTTTTAAGTCGCTGGGGCAAGTAGTTTAGCCGCAAATCGAATTTTAAGGGACAGAAAAAGTGTAAAGTTTGATGGGTCTAGGACGCATAGTTTAGCCGGAAAACGCGTTGAAAGATAAAAATGTCCAATTTTTTTAAAATTAGTTTTTCGTGTCATTCGTTACATGGATTAAAAGGTGGCAGTTCCAAGATCACGAATATATAATTTTTAAGTCGCTGGGGCAAGTAGTTTAGCCGCAAATCGAATTTTAAGGGACAGAAAAAGTGTAAAGTTTGATGGGTCTAGGACGCATAGTTTAGCCGGAAAACGCGTTTAAAGATAAAAATGTCCAATTTTTTTAAAATTAGTTTTTCGTGTCATTCGTTACATGGATTAAAAGGTGGCAGTTCCAAGATCACGAATATATAATTTTTAAGTCGCTGGGGCAAGTAGTTTAGCCGCAAATCGAATTTTAAGGGACAGAAAAAGTGTAAAGTTTGATGGGTCTAGGACGCATAGTTTAGCCGGAAAACGCGTTTAAAGATAAAAATGTCCAATTTTTTTAAAATTAGTTTTTCGTGTCATTCGTTACATGGATTAAAAGGTGGCAGTTCCAAGATCACGAATATATAATTTTTAAGTCGCTGGGGCAAGTAGTTTAGCCGCAAATCGAATTTTAAGGGACAGAAAAAGTGTAAAGTTTGATGGGTCTAGGACGCATAGTTTAGCCGGAAAACGCGTTGAAAGATAAAAATGTCCAATTTTTTTAAAATTAGTTTTTCGTGTCATTCGTTACATGGATTAAAAGGTGGCAGTTCCAAGATCACGAATATATAATTTTTAAGTCGCTGGGGCAAGTAGTTTAGCCGCAAATCGAATTTTAAGGGACAGAAAAAGTGTAAAGTTTGATGGGTCTAGGACGCATAGTTTAGCCGGAAAACGCGTTTAAAGATAAAAATGTCCAATTTTTTTAAAATTAGTTTTTCGTGTCATTCGTTACATGGATTAAAAGGTGGCAGTTTCAAGATCACGAATATTTAATTTTTAAGTCGCTGGGGCAAGTAGTTTAGCCGCAAATCGAATTTTAAGGGACAGAAAAAGTGTAAAGTTTGATGGGTCTAGGACGCATAGTTTAGCCGGAAAACGCGTTTAAAGATAAAAATGTCCAATTTTTTTAAAATTAGTTTTTCGTGTCATTCGTTACATGGATTAAAAGGTGGCAGTTCCAAGATCACGAATATATAATTTTTAAGTCGCTGGGGCAAGTAGTTTAGCCGCAAATCGAATTTTAAGGGACAGAAAAAGTGTAAAGTTTGATGGGTCTAGGACGCATAGTTTAGCCGGAAAACGCGTTTAAAGATAAAAATGTCCAATTTTTTTAAAATTAGTTTTTCGTGTCATTCGTTACATGGATTAAAAGGTGGCAGTTTCAAGATCACGAATATTTAATTTTTAAGTCGCTGGGGCAAGTAGTTTAGCCGCAAATCGAATTTTAAGGGACAGAAAAAGTGTAAAGTTTGATGGGTCTAGGACGCATAGTTTAGCCGGAAAACGCGTTTAAAGATAAAAATGTCCAATTTTTTTAAAATTAGTTTTTCGTGTCATTCGTTACATGGATTAAAAGGTGGCAGTTCCAAGATCACGAATATATAATTTTTAAGTCGCTGGGGCAAGTAGTTTAGCCGCAAATCGAATTTAAAGGGACAGAAAAAGTGTAAAGTTTGATGGGTCTAGGACGCATAGTTTAGCCGGAAAACGCGTTTAAAGATAAAAATGTCCAATTTTTTTAAAATTAGTTTTTCGTGTCATTCGTTACATGGATTAAAAGGTGGCAGTTCCAAGATCACGAATATATAATTTTTAAGTCGCTGGGGCAAGTAGTTTAGCCGCAAATCGAATATTAAGGGACAGAAAAAGTGTAAAGTTTGATGGGTCTAGGACGCATAGTTTAGCCGGAAAACGCGTTTAAAGATAAAAATGTCCAATTTTTTTAAAATTAGTTTTTCGTGTCATTCGTTACATGGATTAAAAGGTGGCAGTTCCAAGATCACGAATATATAATTTTTAAGTCGCTGGGGCAAGTAGTTTAGCCCCAAATCGAATTTTAAGGGACAGAAAAAGTGTAAAGTTTGATGGGTCTAGGACGCATAGTTTAGCCGGAAAACGCGTTTAAAGATAAAAATGTCCAATTTTTTTAAAATTAGTTTTTCGTGTCATTCGTTACATGGATTAAAAGGTGGCAGTTCCAAGATCACGAATATATAATTTTTAAGTCGCTGGGGCAAGTAGTTTAGCCGCAAATCGAATTTTAAGGGACAGAAAAAGTGTAAAGTTTGATGGGTCTAGGACGCATAGTTTAGCCGGAAAACGCGTTTAAAGATAAAAATGTCCAATTTTTTTAAAATTAGTTTTTCGTGTCATTCGTTACATGGATTAAAAGGTGGCAGTTCCAAGATCACGAATATATAATTTTTAAGTCGCTGGGGCAAGTAGTTTAGCCGCAAATCGAATTTTAAGGGACAGAAAAAGTGTAAAGTTTGATGGGTCTAGGACGCATAGTTTAGCCGGAAAACGCGTTTAAAGATAAAAATGTCCAATTTTTTTAAAATTAGTTTTTCGTGTCATTCGTTACATGGATTAAAAGGTGGCAGTTCCAAGATCACGAATATATAATTTTTAAGTCGCTGGGGCAAGTAGTTTAGCCGCAAATCGAATTTTAAGGGACAGAAAAAGTGTAAAGTTTGATGGGTCTAGGACGCATAGTTTAGCCGGAAAACGCGTTTAAAGATAAAAATGTCCAATTTTTTTAAAATTAGTTTTTCGTGTCATTCGTTACATGGATTAAAAGGTGGCAGTTCCAAGATCACGAATATATAATTTTTAAGTCGCTGGGGCAAGTAGTTTAGCCGCAAATCGAATTTTAAGGGACAGAAAAAGTGTAAAGTTTGATGGGTCTAGGACGCATAGTTTAGCCGGAAAACGCGTTTAAAGATAAAAATGTCCAATTTTTTTAAAATTAGTTTTTCGTGTCATTCGTTACATGGATTAAAAGGTGGCAGTTTAAGATCACGAATATATAATTTTTAAGTCGCTGGGGCAAGTAGTTTAGCCGCAAATCGAATTTTAAGGGACAGAAAAAGTGTAAAGTTTGATGGGTCTAGGACGCATAGTTTAGCCGGAAAACGCGTTTAAAGATAAAAATGTCCAATTTTTTTAAAATTAGTTTTTCGTGTCATTCGTTACATGGATTAAAAGGTGGCAGTTCCAAGATCACGAATATATAATTTTTAAGTCGCTGGGGCAAGTAGTTTAGCCGCAAATCGAATTTTAAGGGACAGAAAAAGTGTAAAGTTTGATGGGTCTAGGACGCATAGTTTAGCCGGAAAACGCGTTTAAAGATAAAAATGTCCAATTTTTTTAAAATTAGTTTTTCGTGTCATTCGTTACATGGATTAAAAGGTGGCAGTTCCAAGATCACGAATATATAATTTTTAAGTCGCTGGGGCAAGTAGTTTAGCCGCAAATCGAATTTTAAGGGACAGAAAAAGTGTAAAGTTTGATGGGTCTAGGACGCATAGTTTAGCCGGAAAACGCGTTTAAAGATAAAAATGTCCAATTTTTTTAAAATTAGTTTTTCGTGTCATTCGTTACATGGATTAAAAGGTGGCAGTTCCAAGATCACGAATATATAATTTTTAAGTCGCTGGGGCAAGTAGTTTAGCCGCAAATCGAATTTTAAGGGACAGAAAAAGTGTAAAGTTTGATGGGTCTAGGACGCATAGTTTAGCCGGAAAACGCGTTTAAAGATAAAAATGTCCAATTTTTTTAAAATTAGTTTTTCGTGTCATTCGTTACATGGATTAAAAGGTGGCAGTTTCAAGATCACGAATATTTAATTTTTAAGTCGCTGGGGCAAGTAGTTTAGCCGCAAATCGAATTTTAAGGGACAGAAAAAGTGTAAAGTTTGATGGGTCTAGGACGCATAGTTTAGCCGGAAAACGCGTTTAAAGATAAAAATGTCCAATTTTTTTAAAATTAGTTTTTCGTGTCATTCGTTACATGGATTAAAAGGTGGCAGTTCCAAGATCACGAATATATAATTTTTAAGTCGCTGGGGCAAGTAGTTTAGCCGCAAATCGAATTTTAAGGGACAGAAAAAGTGTAAAGTTTGATGGGTCTAGGACGCATAGTTTAGCCGGAAAACGCGTTTAAAGATAAAAATGTCCAATTTTTTTAAAATTAGTTTTTCGTGTCATTCGTTACATGGATTAAAAGGTGGCAGTTCCAAGATCACGAATATATAATTTTTAAGTCGCTGGGGCAAGTAGTTTAGCCGCAAATCGAATTTTAAGGGACAGAAAAAGTGTAAAGTTTGATGGGTCTAGGACGCATAGTTTAGCCGGAAAACGCGTTTAAAGATAAAAATGTCCAATTTTTTTAAAATTAGTTTTTCGTGTCATTCGTTACATGGATTAAAAGGTGGCAGTTCCAAGATCACGAATATATAATTTTTAAGTCGCTGGGGCAAGTAGTTTAGCCGCAAATCGAATTTTAAGGGACAGAAAAAGTGTAAAGTTTGATGGGTCTAGGACGCATAGTTTAGCCGGAAAACGCGTTTAAAGATAAAAATGTCCAATTTTTTTAAAATTAGTTTTTCGTGTCATTCGTTACATGGATTAAAAGGTGGCAGTTCCAAGATCACGAATATATAATTTTTAAGTCGCTGGGGCAAGTAGTTTAGCCGCAAATCGAATTTTAAGGGACAGAAAAAGTGTAAAGTTTGATGGGTCTAGGACGCATAGTTTAGCCGGAAAACGCGTTTAAAGATAAAAATGTCCAATTTTTTTAAAATTAGTTTTTCGTGTCATTCGTTACATGGATTAAAAGGTGGTAGTTCCAAGATCATGAATATATAATTTTTAAGTCGCTGGGGCAAGTAGTTTAGCCGCAAATCGAATTTTAAGGGACAGAAAAAGTGTAAAGTTTGATGGGTCTAGGACGCATAGTTTAGCCGGAAAACGCGTTTAAAGATAAAAATGTCCAATTTTTTTAAAATTAGTTTTTCGTGTCATTCGTTACATGGATTAAAAGGTGGCAGTTCCAAGATCACGAATATATAATTTTTAAGTCGCTGGGGCAAGTAGTTTAGCCGCAAATCGAATTTTAAGGGACAGAAAAAGTGTAAAGTTTGATGGGTCTAGGACGCATAGTTTAGCCGGAAAACGCGTTTAAAGATAAAAATGTCCAATTTTTTTAAAATTAGTTTTTCGTGTCATTCGTTACATGGATTAAAAGGTGGCAGTTCCAAGATCACGAATATATAATTTTTAAGTCGCTGGGGCAAGTAGTTTAGCCGCAAATCGAATTTTAAGGGACAGAAAAAGTGTAAAGTTTGATGGGTCTAGGACGCATAGTTTAGCCGGAAAACGCGTTTAAAGATAAAAATGTCCAATTTTTTTAAAATTAGTTTTTCGTGTCATTCGTTACATGGATTAAAAGGTGGCAGTTCCAAGATCACGAATATATAATTTTTAAGTCGCTGGGGCAAGTAGTTTAGCCGCAAATCGAATTTTAAGGGACAGAAAAAGTGTAAAGTTTGATGGGTCTAGGACGCATAGTTTAGCCGGAAAACGCGTTTAAAGATAAAAATGTCCAATTTTTTTAAAATTAGTTTTTCGTGTCATTCGTTACATGGATTAAAAGGTGGCAGTTTAAGATCACGAATATATAATTTTTAAGTCGCTGGGGCAAGTAGTTTAGCCGCAAATCGAATTTTAAGGGACAGAAAAAGTGTAAAGTTTGATGGGTCTAGGACGCATAGTTTAGCCGGAAAACGCGTTTAAAGATAAAAATGTCCAATTTTTTTAAAATTAGTTTTTCGTGTCATTCGTTACATGGATTAAAAGGTGGCAGTTCCAAGATCACGAATATATAATTTTTAAGTCGCTGGGGCAAGTAGTTTAGCCGCAAATCGAATTTTAAGGGACAGAAAAAGTGTAAAGTTTGATGGGTCTAGGACGCATAGTTTAGCCGGAAAACGCGTTTAAAGATAAAAATGTCCAATTTTTTTAAAATTAGTTTTTCGTGTCATTCGTTACATGGATTAAAAGGTGGCAGTTCCAAGATCACGAATATATAATTTTTAAGTCGCTGGGGCAAGTAGTTTAGCCGCAAATCGAATTTTAAGGGACAGAAAGTGTAAAGTTTGATGGGTCTAGGACGCATAGTTTAGCCGGAAAACGCGTTTAAAGATAAAAATGTCCAATTTTTTTAAAATTAGTTTTTCGTGTCATTCGTTACATGGATTAAAAGGTGGCAGTTCCAAGATCACGAATATATAATTTTTAAGTCGCTGGGGCAAGTAGTTTAGCCGCAAATCGAATTTTAAGGGACAGAAAAAGTGTAAAGTTTGATGGGTCTAGGACGCATAGTTTAGCCGGAAAACGCGTTTAAAGATAAAAATGTCCAATTTTTTTAAAATTAGTTTTTCGTGTCATTCGTTACATGGATTAAAAGGTGGCAGTTTCAAGATCACGAATATTTAATTTTTAAGTCGCTGGGGCAAGTAGTTTAGCCGCAAATCGAATTTTAAGGGACAGAAAAAGTGTAAAGTTTGATGGGTCTAGGACGCATAGTTTAGCCGGAAAACGCGTTTAAAGATAAAAATGTCCAATTTTTTTAAAATTAGTTTTTCGTGTCATTCGTTACATGGATTAAAAGGTGGCAGTTCCAAGATCACGAATATATAATTTTTAAGTCGCTGGGGCAAGTAGTTTAGCCGCAAATCGAATTTTAAGGGACAGAAAAAGTGTAAAGTTTGATGGGTCTAGGACGCATAGTTTAGCCGGAAAACGCGTTTAAAGATAAAAATGTCCAATTTTTTTAAAATTAGTTTTTCGTGTCATTCGTTACATGGATTAAAAGGTGGCAGTTCCAAGATCACGAATATATAATTTTTAAGTCGCTGGGGCAAGTAGTTTAGCCGCAAATCGAATTTTAAGGGACAGAAAAAGTGTAAAGTTTGATGGGTCTAGGACGCATAGTTTAGCCGGAAAACGCGTTTAAAGATAAAAATGTCCAATTTTTTTAAAATTAGTTTTTCGTGTCATTCGTTACATGGATTAAAAGGTGGCAGTTCCAAGATCACGAATATATAATTTTTAAGTCGCTGGGGCAAGTAGTTTAGCCGCAAATCGAATTTTAAGGGACAGAAAAAGTGTAAAGTTTGATGGGTCTAGGACGCATAGTTTAGCCGGAAAACGCGTTTAAAGATAAAAATGTCCAATTTTTTTAAAATTAGTTTTTCGTGTCATTCGTTACATGGATTAAAAGGTGGCAGTTCCAAGATCACGAATATATAATTTTTAAGTCGCTGGGGCAAGTAGTTTAGCCGCAAATCGAATTTTAAGGGACAGAAAAAGTGTAAAGTTTGATGGGTCTAGGACGCATAGTTTAGCCGGAAAACGCGTTTAAAGATAAAAATGTCCAATTTTTTTAAAATTAGTTTTTCGTGTCATTCGTTACATGGATTAAAAGGTGGCAGTTCCAAGATCATGAATATATAATTTTTAAGTCGCTGGGGCAAGTAGTTTAGCCGCAAATCGAATTTTAAGGGACAGAAAAAGTGTAAAGTTTGATGGGTCTAGGACGCATAGTTTAGCCGGAAAACGCGTTTAAAGATAAAAATGTCCAATTTTTTTAAAATTAGTTTTTCGTGTCATTCGTTACATGGATTAAAAGGTGGCAGTTCCAAGATCACGAATATATAATTTTTAAGTCGCTGGGGCAAGTAGTTTAGCCGCAAATCGAATTTTAAGGGACAGAAAAAGTGTAAAGTTTGATGGGTCTAGGACGCATAGTTTAGCCGGAAAACGCGTTTAAAGATAAAAATGTCCAATTTTTTTAAAATTAGTTTTTCGTGTCATTCGTTACATGGATTAAAAGGTGGCAGTTCCAAGATCACGAATATATAATTTTTAAGTCGCTGGGGCAAGTAGTTTAGCCGCAAATCGAATTTTAAGGGACAGAAAAAGTGTAAAGTTTGATGGGTCTAGGACGCATAGTTTAGCCGGAAAACGCGTTTAAAGATAAAAATGTCCAATTTTTTTAAAATTAGTTTTTCGTGTCATTCGTTACATGGATTAAAAGGTGGCAGTTCCAAGATCACGAATATATAATTTTTAAGTCGCTGGGGCAAGTAGTTTAGCCGCAAATCGAATTTTAAGGGACAGAAAAAGTGTAAAGTTTGATGGGTCTAGGACGCATAGTTTAGCCGGAAAACGCGTTTAAAGATAAAAATGTCCAATTTTTTTAAAATTAGTTTTTCGTGTCATTCGTTACATGGATTAAAAGGTGGCAGTTCCAAGATCACGAATATATAATTTTTAAGTCGCTGGGGCAAGTAGTTTAGCCGCAAATCGAATTTTAAGGGACAGAAAAAGTGTAAAGTTTGATGGGTCTAGGACGCATAGTTTAGCCGGAAAACGCGTTTAAAGATAAAAATGTCCAATTTTTTTAAAATTAGTTTTTCGTGTCATTCGTTACATGGATTAAAAGGTGGCAGTTTCAAGATCACGAATATTTAATTTTTAAGTCGCTGGGGCAAGTAGTTTAGCCGCAAATCGAATTTTAAGGGACAGAAAAAGTGTAAAGTTTGATGGGTCTAGGACGCATAGTTTAGCCGGAAAACGCGTTTAAAGATAAAAATGTCCAATTTTTTTAAAATTAGTTTTTCGTGTCATTCGTTACATGGATTAAAAGGTGGCAGTTCCAAGATCACGAATATATAATTTTTAAGTCGCTGGGGCAAGTAGTTTAGCCGCAAATCGAATTTTAAGGGACAGAAAAAGTGTAAAGTTTGATGGGTCTAGGACGCATAGTTTAGCCGGAAAACGCGTTTAAAGATAAAAATGTCCAATTTTTTTAAAATTAGTTTTTCGTGTCATTCGTTACATGGATTAAAAGGTGGCAGTTCCAAGATCACGAATATATAATTTTTAAATCGCTGGGGCAAGTAGTTTAGCCGCAAATCGAATTTTAAGGGACAGAAAAAGTGTAAAGTTTGATGGGTCTAGGACGCATAGTTTAGCCGGAAAACGCGTTGAAAGATAAAAATGTCCAATTTTTTTAAAATTAGTTTTTCGTGTCATTCGTTACATGGATTAAAAGGTGGCAGTTCCAAGATCACGAATATATAATTTTTAAGTCGCTGGGGCAAGTAGTTTAGCCGCAAATCGAATTTTAAGGGACAGAAAAAGTGTAAAGTTTGATGGGTCTAGGACGCATAGTTTAGCCGGAAAACGCGTTTAAAGATAAAAATGTCCAATTTTTTTAAAATTAGTTTTTCGTGTCATTCGTTACATGGATTAAAAGGTGGCAGTTTCAAGATCACGAATATTTAATTTTTAAGTCGCTGGGGCAAGTAGTTTAGCCGCAAATCGAATTTTAAGGGACAGAAAAAGTGTAAAGTTTGATGGGTCTAGGACGCATAGTTTAGCCGGAAAACGCGTTTAAAGATAAAAATGTCCAATTTTTTTAAAATTAGTTTTTCGTGTCATTCGTTACATGGATTAAAAGGTGGCAGTTCCAAGATCACGAATATATAATTTTTAAGTCGCTGGGGCAAGTAGTTTAGCCGCAAATCGAATTTTAAGGGACAGAAAAAGTGTAAAGTTTGATGGGTCTAGGACGCATAGTTTAGCCGGAAAACGCGTTTAAAGATAAAAATGTCCAATTTTTTTAAAATTAGTTTTTCGTGTCATTCGTTACATGGATTAAAAGGTGGCAGTTTCAAGATCACGAATATTTAATTTTTAAGTCGCTGGGGCAAGTAGTTTAGCCGCAAATCGAATTTTAAGGGACAGAAAAAGTGTAAAGTTTGATGGGTCTAGGACGCATAGTTTAGCCGGAAAACGCGTTTAAAGATAAAAATGTCCAATTTTTTTAAAATTAGTTTTTCGTGTCATTCGTTACATGGATTAAAAGGTGGCAGTTCCAAGATCACGAATATATAATTTTTAAGTCGCTGGGGCAAGTAGTTTAGCCGCAAATCGAATTTAAAGGGACAGAAAAAGTGTAAAGTTTGATGGGTCTAGGACGCATAGTTTAGCCGGAAAACGCGTTTAAAGATAAAAATGTCCAATTTTTTTAAAATTAGTTTTTCGTGTCATTCGTTACATGGATTAAAAGGTGGCAGTTCCAAGATCACGAATATATAATTTTTAAGTCGCTGGGGCAAGTAGTTTAGCCGCAAATCGAATATTAAGGGACAGAAAAAGTGTAAAGTTTGATGGGTCTAGGACGCATAGTTTAGCCGGAAAACGCGTTTAAAGATAAAAATGTCCAATTTTTTTAAAATTAGTTTTTCGTGTCATTCGTTACATGGATTAAAAGGTGGCAGTTCCAAGATCACGAATATATAATTTTTAAGTCGCTGGGGCAAGTAGTTTAGCCCCAAATCGAATTTTAAGGGACAGAAAAAGTGTAAAGTTTGATGGGTCTAGGACGCATAGTTTAGCCGGAAAACGCGTTTAAAGATAAAAATGTCCAATTTTTTTAAAATTAGTTTTTCGTGTCATTCGTTACATGGATTAAAAGGTGGCAGTTCCAAGATCACGAATATATAATTTTTAAGTCGCTGGGGCAAGTAGTTTAGCCGCAAATCGAATTTTAAGGGACAGAAAAAGTGTAAAGTTTGATGGGTCTAGGACGCATAGTTTAGCCGGAAAACGCGTTTAAAGATAAAAATGTCCAATTTTTTTAAAATTAGTTTTTCGTGTCATTCGTTACATGGATTAAAAGGTGGCAGTTCCAAGATCACGAATATATAATTTTTAAGTCGCTGGGGCAAGTAGTTTAGCCGCAAATCGAATTTTAAGGGACAGAAAAAGTGTAAAGTTTGATGGGTCTAGGACGCATAGTTTAGCCGGAAAACGCGTTTAAAGATAAAAATGTCCAATTTTTTTAAAATTAGTTTTTCGTGTCATTCGTTACATGGATTAAAAGGTGGCAGTTCCAAGATCACGAATATATAATTTTTAAGTCGCTGGGGCAAGTAGTTTAGCCGCAAATCGAATTTTAAGGGACAGAAAAAGTGTAAAGTTTGATGGGTCTAGGACGCATAGTTTAGCCGGAAAACGCGTTTAAAGATAAAAATGTCCAATTTTTTTTAAAATTAGTTTTTCGTGTCATTCGTTACATGGATTAAAAGGTGGCAGTTCCAAGATCACGAATATATAATTTTTAAGTCGCTGGGGCAAGTAGTTTAGCCGCAAATCGAATTTTAAGGGACAGAAAAAGTGTAAAGTTTGATGGGTCTAGGACGCATAGTTTAGCCGGAAAACGCGTTTAAAGATAAAAATGTCCAATTTTTTTAAATTAGTTTTTCGTGTCATTCGTTACATGGATTAAAAGGTGGCAGTTTAAGATCACGAATATATAATTTTAAGTCGCTGGGGCAAGTAGTTTAGCCGCAAATCGAATTTTAAGGGACAGAAAAAAGTGTAAAGTTTGATGGGTCTAGGACGCATAGTTTAGCCGGAAAACGCGTTTAAAGATAAAAATGTCCAATTTTTTTAAAATTAGTTTTTCGTGTCATTCGTTACATGGATTAAAAGGTGGCAGTTCCAAGATCACGAATATATAATTTTTAAGTCGCTGGGGCAAGTAGTTTAGCCGCAAATCGAATTTTAAGGGACAGAAAAAGTGTAAAGTTTGATGGGTCTAGGACGCATAGTTTAGCCGGAAAACGCGTTTAAAGATAAAAATGTCCAATTTTTTTAAAATTAGTTTTTCGTGTCATTCGTTACATGGATTAAAAGGTGGCAGTTCCAAGATCACGAATATATAATTTTTAAGTCGCTGGGGCAAGTAGTTTAGCCGCAAATCGAATTTTAAGGGACAGAAAAAGTGTAAAGTTTGATGGGTCTAGGACGCATAGTTTAGCCGGAAAACGCGTTTAAAGATAAAAATGTCCAATTTTTTTAAAATTAGTTTTTTCGTGTCATTCGTTACATGGATTAAAAGGTGGCAGTTCCAAGATCACGAATATATAATTTTTAAGTCGCTGGGGGCAAGTAGTTTAGCCGCAAATCGAATTTTAAGGGACAGAAAAAGTGTAAAGTTTGATGGGTCTAGGACGCATAGTTTAGCCGGAAAACGCGTTTAAAGATAAAAATGTCCAATTTTTTTAAAATTAGTTTTTCGTGTCATTCGTTACATGGATTAAAAGGTGGCAGTTTCAAGATCACGAATATTTAATTTTTAAGTCGCTGGGGCAAGTAGTTTAGCCGCAAATCGAATTTTAAGGGACAGAAAAAGTGTAAAGTTTGATGGGTCTAGGACGCATAGTTTAGCCGGAAAACGCGTTTAAAGATAAAAATGTCCAATTTTTTTAAAATTAGTTTTTCGTGTCATTCGTTACATGGATTAAAAGGTGGCAGTTCCAAGATCACGAATATATAATTTTTAAGTCGCTGGGGCAAGTAGTTTAGCCGCAAATCGAATTTTAAGGGACAGAAAAAGTGTAAAGTTTGATGGGTCTAGGACGCATAGTTTAGCCGGAAAACGCGTTTAAAGATAAAAATGTCCAATTTTTTTTAAAATTAGTTTTTCGTGTCATTCGTTACATGGATTAAAAGGTGGCAGTTCCAAGATCACGAATATATAATTTTTAAGTCGCTGGGGCAAGTAGTTTAGCCGCAAATCGAATTTTAAGGGACAGAAAAAGTGTAAAGTTTGATGGGTCTAGGACGCATAGTTTAGCCGGAAAACGCGTTTAAAGATAAAAATGTCCAATTTTTTTAAAATTAGTTTTTCGTGTCATTCGTTACATGGATTAAAAGGTGGCAGTTCCAAGATCACGAATATATAATTTTTAAGTCGCTGGGGCAAGTAGTTTAGCCGCAAATCGAATTTTAAGGGACAGAAAAAGTGTAAAGTTTGATGGGTCTAGGACGCATAGTTTAGCCGGAAAACGCGTTTAAAGATAAAAATGTCCAATTTTTTTAAAATTAGTTTTTCGTGTCATTCGTTACATGGATTAAAAGGTGGCAGTTCCAAGATCACGAATATATAATTTTTAAGTCGCTGGGGCAAGTAGTTTAGCCGCAAATCGAATTTTAAGGGACAGAAAAAAGTGTAAAGTTTGATGGGTCTAGGACGCATAGTTTAGCCGGAAAACGCGTTTAAAGATAAAAATGTCCAATTTTTTTAAAATTAGTTTTTCGTGTCATTCGTTACATGGATTAAAAGGTGGCAGTTCCAAGATCATGAATATATAATTTTTAAGTCGCTGGGGCAAGTAGTTTAGCCGCAAATCGAATTTTAAGGGACAGAAAAAGTGTAAAGTTTGATGGGTCTAGGACGCATAGTTTAGCCGGAAAACGCGTTTAAAGATAAAAATGTCCAATTTTTTTAAAATTAGTTTTTCGTGTCATTCGTTACATGGATTAAAAGGTGGCAGTTCCAAGATCACGAATATATAATTTTTAAGTCGCTGGGGCAAGTAGTTTAGCCGCAAATCGAATTTTAAGGGACAGAAAAAGTGTAAAGTTTGATGGGTCTAGGACGCATAGTTTAGCCGGAAAACGCGTTTAAAGATAAAAATGTCCAATTTTTTTAAAATTAGTTTTTCGTGTCATTCGTTACATGGATTAAAAGGTGGCAGTTCCAAGATCACGAATATATAATTTTTAAGTCGCTGGGGCAAGTAGTTTAGCCGCAAATCGAATTTTAAGGGACAGAAAAAGTGTAAAGTTTGATGGGTCTAGGACGCATAGTTTAGCCGGAAAACGCGTTTAAAGATAAAAATGTCCAATTTTTTTAAATTAGTTTTTCGTGTCATTCGTTACATGGATTAAAAGGTGGCAGTTCCAAGATCACGAATATATAATTTTTAAGTCGCTGGGGCAAGTAGTTTAGCCGCAAATCGAATTTTAAGGGACAGAAAAAGTGTAAAGTTTGATGGGTCTAGGACGCATAGTTTAGCCGGAAAACGCGTTTAAAGATAAAAATGTCCAATTTTTTTAAAATTAGTTTTTCGTGTCATTCGTTACATGGATTAAAAGGTGGCAGTTCCAAGATCACGAATATATAATTTTTAAGTCGCTGGGGCAAGTAGTTTAGCCGCAAATCGAATTTTAAGGGACAGAAAAAGTGTAAAGTTTGATGGGTCTAGGACGCATAGTTTAGCCGGAAAACGCGTTTAAAGATAAAAATGTCCAATTTTTTTAAAATTAGTTTTTCGTGTCATTCGTTACATGGATTAAAAGGTGGCAGTTTAAGATCACGAATATATAATTTTTAAGTCGCTGGGGCAAGTAGTTTAGCCGCAAATCGAATTTTAAGGGACAGAAAAAGTGTAAAGTTTGATGGGTCTAGGACGCATAGTTTAGCCGGAAAACGCGTTTAAAGATAAAAATGTCCAATTTTTTTAAAATTAGTTTTTCGTGTCATTCGTTACATGGATTAAAAGGTGGCAGTTCCAAGATCACGAATATATAATTTTTAAGTCGCTGGGGCAAGTAGTTTAGCCGCAAATCGAATTTTAAGGGACAGAAAAAGTGTAAAGTTTGATGGGTCTAGGACGCATAGTTTAGCCGGAAAACGCGTTTAAAGATAAAAATGTCCAATTTTTTTAAAATTAGTTTTTCGTGTCATTCGTTACATGGATTAAAAGGTGGCAGTTCCAAGATCACGAATATATAATTTTTTAAGTCGCTGGGGCAAGTAGTTTAGCCGCAAATCGAATTTTAAGGGACAGAAAAAGTGTAAAGTTTGATGGGTCTAGGACGCATAGTTTAGCCGGAAAAC
>CAJVCO010000251.1:0-7500 GCA_910595825.1 Philhelius pedissequus
CAACATCAACATCAACATCAACATCAACATCAACATCAACATCAACATCAACATCAACATCAACATCAACATCAACATCAACATCAACATCAACATCAACATCAACATCAACATCAACATCAACATCAACATCAACATCAACATCAACATCAACATCAACATCAACATCAACATCAACATCAACATCAACATCAACATCAACATCAACATCAACATCAACATCAACATCAACATCAACATCAACATCAACATCAACATCAACATCAACATCAACATCAACATCAACATCAACATCAACATCAACATCAACATCAACATCAACATCAACATCAACATCAACATCAACATCAACATCAACATCAACATCAACATCAACATCAACATCAACATCAACATCAACATCAACATCAACATCAACATCAACATAACATCAACATCAACATCAACATCAACATCAACATCAACATCAACATCAACATCAACATCAACATCAACATCAACATCAACATCAACATCAACATCAACATCAACATCAACATCAACATCAACATCAACATCAACATCAACATCAACATCAACATCAAAATCAACATCAACATCAACATCAACATCAACATCAACATCAACATCAACATCAACATCAACATCAACATCAACAACATCAACATCAACATCAACATCAACATCAACATCAACATCAACATCAACATCAACATCAACATCAACATCAACATCAACATCAACATCAACATCAACATCAACATAAACATCAACATCAACATCAACAGTAACAGCAACAGCAACAGCAACAGCAACAGCAACAGCAACAGCAACAACAACAGCAACAGCAACAGCAACAGCAACAGCAACAGCAACAGCAACAGCAACAGCAACAGCAACAGCAACAGCAACAGCAACAGCAACAGCAACAGCAACAGCAACAGCAACAGCAACAGCAACAGCAACAGCAACAGCAACAGCAACAGCAACAGCAACAGCAACAGCAACAGCAACAGCAACAGCAACAGCAACAGCAACAGCAACAGCAACAGCAACAGCAGCAGCAACAGCAACAGCAACAGCAACAGCAACAGCAACAGCAACAGCAACAGCAACAGCAACAGCAACAGCAACAGCAACAGCAACAGAAACAGCAACAGCAACAGCAACATCAACATCAACATCAACATCAACATTAACATCAACATCAACATCAACATCAACATCAACATCAACATCAACATCAACATCAACATCAACATCAACATCAACATCAACATCAACATCAACATCAACATCAACATCAATATCAACATCAACATCAACATCAACATCAACATCAACATCAACATCAACATCAACATCAACATCAACATCAACATCAACATCAACATCAACATCAACATCAACATCAACATCAACATCAACATCAACATCAACATCAACATCAACATCAACATCAACTTCAACATCAACATCAACATCAACATCAACATCAACATCAACATCAACATCAACATCAACATCAACATCAACAGCAACAGCAACAGCAACAGCAACAGCAACAGCAACAGCAACAGCAACAGCAACAGCAACAGCAACAGCAACAGCAACAGCAACAGCAACAGCAACAGCAACAGCAACAGCAACAGCAACAGCAACAGCAACAGCAACAGCAACAGCAACAGCAACAGCAACAGCAACAGCAACAGCAACAGCAACAGCAACAGCAACAGCAACAGCAACAGCAACAGCAACAGCAACAGCAACATCAACATCAACATCAACATCAACATCAACATCAACATCAACATCAACATCAACATCAACATCAACATCAACATCAACATCAACATCAACATCAACATCAACATCAACATCAACATCAACATCAACATCAACATCAACATCAACATCAACATCAACATCAACATCAACATCAACATCAACATCAACATCAACATCAACATCAACATCAACATCAACATCAACATCAACATCAACATCAACATCAACATCAACATCAACATCAACATCAACATCAACATAACATCAACATCAACATCAACATCAACATCAACATCAACATCAACATCAACATCAACATCAACATCAACATCACATCAACATCAACATCAACATCAACATCAACATCAACATCAACATCAAAATCAACATCAACATCAACATCAACATCAACATCAACATCAACATCAACATCAACATCAACATCAACATCAACATCAACATCAACATCAACATCAACATCAACATCAACATCAACATCAACATCAACATCAACATCAACATCAACATCAACATCAACATCACATCAACATCAACATCAACATCAACATCAACATCAACATCAACATCAACATCAACATCAACATCAACATCAACATCAACATCAACATCAACATCAACATCAACATCAACATCAACATCAACATCAACATCAACATCAACATCAACATCAACATCAACATCAACATCAACATCAACATCAACATCAACATCAACATCAACATCACATCAACATCAACATCAACATCAACATCAACATCAACATCAACATCAACATCAACATCAACATCAACATCAACATCAACATCAACATCAACATCAACATCAACATCAACATCAACATCAACATCAACATCAACATCAACATCACCATCAACATCAACATCAACATAACCATCAACATCAACATCAACATCAACAGCAACAGCAACAGCAACAGCAACAGCAACAGCAACAGCAACAGCAACAGCAACAGCAACAGCAACAGCAACATCAACATCAACATCAACATCAACATCAACATCAACATCAACATCAACATCAACATCAACATCAACATCAACATCAACATCAACATCAACATCAACATCAACATCAACATCAACATCAACATCAACATCAACATCAACATCAACATCAACATCAAATCAACATCAACATCAACATCAACATCAACATCAACATCAACATCAACATCAACATCAACATCAACATCAACATCAACATCAACATCAACATCAACATCAACATCAACATCAACATCAACATCAACATCAACATCAACATCAACATCAACATCAACATCAACATCAACATCAACATCAACATCAACATCAACATCAACATCAACATCAACATCAACATCAACATCAACATCAACATCAACATCAACATCAACATCAACATCAACATCAACATCAAACATCAACATCAACATCAACATCAACATCAACATCAACATCAACATCAACATCAACATCAACATCAACATCAACATCAACATCAACATCAACATCAACATCAACATCAACATCACAACATCAACATCAACATCACATCAACATCAACATCAACATCAACATCAACATCAACATCAACATCAACATCAACATCAACATCAACATCAACATCAACATCAACATCAACATCAACATCAACATCAACATCAACATCAACATCAACATCAACATCAACATCAACATCAACATCAACATCAACATCAACATCACAACATCAACATCAACATCAACATCAACATCAACATCAACATCAACATCAACATCAACATCAACATCAACATCAACATCAACATCAACATCAACATCAACATCAACATCAACATCAACATCAACATCAACATCAACATCAACATCAACATCAACATCAACATCAACATCAACATCAACATCAACATCACATCAACATCAACATCAACATCAACATCAACATCAACATCAACATCAACATCAACATCAACATCAACATCAACATCAACATCAACATCAACATCAACATCAACATCAACATCAACATCAACATCAACATCAACATCAACATCAACATCAACATCAACATCAACATCAACATCAACATCAACATCAACATCAACATCAACATCAACATCAACATCAACATCAACATCAACATCAACATCAACATCAACATCAACATCAACATCAACATCAACATCAACATCAACATCAACATCAACATCAACATCAACATCAACATCAACATCAACATCAACATCAACATCAACATCAACATCAACATCAACATCAACATCAACATCAACATCAACATCAACATCAACATCAACATCAACATCAACATCAACATCAACATCAACATCAACATCAACATCAACATCAACATCAACATCAACATCAACATCAACATCAACATCAACATCAACATCAACATCAACATCAACATCAACATCAACATCAACATCAACATCAACATCAACATCAACATCAACATCAACATCAACATCAACATCAACATCAACATCAACATCAACATCAACATCAACATCAACATCAACATCAACATCAACATCAACATCAACATCAACATCAACATCAACATCAACATCAACATCAACATCAACATCAACATCAACATCAACATCAACATCAACATCAACATCAACATCAACATCAACATCAACATCAACATCAACATCAACATCAACATCAACATCAACATCAACATCAACATCAATCAACATCAACATCAACATCAACATCAACATCAACATCAACATCAACATCAACATCAACATCAACATCAACATCAACATCAACATCAACATCAACATCAACATCAACATCAACATCAACATCAACATCAACATCAACATCAACATCAACATCAACATCAACATCAACATCAACATCAACATCAACATCAACATCAACATCAACATCAACATCAACATCAACATCAACATCAACATCAACATCAACATCAACATCAACATCAACATCACATCAACATCAACATCAACATCAACATCAACATCACATCAACATCAACATCAACATCAACATCAACATCAACATCAACATCAACATCAACATCAACATCAACATCAACATCAACATCAACATCAACATCAACATCAACATCAACATCAACATCAACATCAACATCAACATCACAACATCAACATCAACATCAACATCAACATCAACATCAACATCAACATCAACATCAACATCAACATCAACATCAACATCAACATCAACATCATCAACATCAACATCAACATCAACATCAACATCAACATCAACATCAACATCAACATCAACATCAACATCAACATCAACATCAACATCAACATCAACATCACATCAACATCAACATCAACATCAACATCAACATCAACATCAACATCAACATCAACATCAACATCAACATCAACATCAACATCAACATCAACATCAACATCAACATCAACATCAACATCAACATCAACATCAACATCAACATCAACATCAACATCAACATCAACATCAACATCAACATCAACATCAACATCAACATCAACATCAACATCAACATCAACATCAACATCAACTCAACATCAACATCAACATCAACATCAACATCAACATCAACATCAACATCAACATCAACATCAACATCAACATCAACATCAACATCAACATCAACATCAACATCACATCAACACCAACATCACATCAACATCAACATCAACATCAACATCAACATCAACATCAACATCAACATCAACATCAACATCAACATCAACATCAACATCAACATCAACATCAACATCAACATCAACATCAACATCAACATCAACATCAACATCAACATCAACATCAACATCAACATCAACATCAACATCAACATCAACATCAACATCAACATCAACATCAACATCAACATCAACATCAACATCAACATCAACATCAACATCAACATCAACATCAACATCAACATCAACATCAACATCAACATCAACATCAACATCAACATCAACATCAACATCAACATCAACATCAACATCAACATCAACATCAACATCAACATCAACATCAACATCAACATCAACATCAACATCAACATCAACATCAACATCAACATCAACATCAACATCAACATCAACATCAACATCAACATCAACATCAACATCAACATCAACATCAACATCAACATCAACATCAACATCAACATCAACATCAACATCAACATCAACATCAACATCAACATCAACATCAACATCAACATCAACATCAACATCAACATCAACATCAACATCAACATCAACATCAACATCAACATCAACATCAACATCAACATCAACATCAACATCACATCAACATCAACATCAACATCAACATCAACATCAACATCAACATCAACATCAACATCAACATCAACATCAACATCAACATCAACATCAACATCAACATCAACATCAACATCAACATCAACATCAACATCAACATCAACATCAACATCAACATCAACATCAACATCAACATCAACATCAACATCAACATCAACATCAACATCAACATCAACATCAACATCAACATCAACATCAACATCAACATCAACATCAACATCAATCACATCAACATCAACATCAACATCAACATCAACATCAACATCAACATCAACATCAACATCAACATCAACATCAACATCAACATCAACATCAACATCAACATCAACATCAACATCAACATCAACATCAACATCAACATCAACATCAACATCAACATCAACATCAACATCAACATCAACATCAACATCAACATCAACATCAACATCACATCAACATCAACATCAACATCAACATCAACATCAACATCAACATCACATCAACATCAACATCAACATCAACATCAACATCAACATCAACATCAACATCAACATCAACATCAACATCAACATCAACATCAACATCAACATCAACATCAACATCAACATCAACATCAACATCACATCAACATCAACATCAACATCAACATCAACATCAACATCAACATCAACATCAACATCAACATCAACATCAACATCAACATCAACATCAACATCAACATCAACATCAACATCAACATCAACATCAACATCAACATCAACATCAACATCAACATCAACATCAACATCAACATCAACATCAACATCAACATCAACATCAACATCAACATCAACATCAACATCAACATCAACATCAACATCAACATCAACATCAACATCAACATCAACATCAACATCAACATCAACATCAACATCAACATCAACATCAACATCAACATCAACATCAACATCAACATCAACATCAACATCAACATCACATCAACATCAACATCAACATCAACATCAACATCAACATCAACATCAACATCAACATCAACATCAACATCAACATCAACATCAACATCAACATCAACATCAACATCAACATCAACATCAACATCAACATCAACATCAACATCAACATCAACAACATCAACATCAACATCAACATCAACATCAACATCAACATCAACATCAACATCAACATCAACATCAACATCAACATCACATCAAATCAACATCAACATCAACATCAACATCAACATCAACATCAACATCAACATCAACATCAACATCAACATCAACATCAACATCAACATCAACATCAACATCAACATCAACATCAACATCAAC
>CAJVCO010000251.1:12500-31835 GCA_910595825.1 Philhelius pedissequus
CAACAGCAACAGCAACAGCAACAGCAACAGCAACAGCAACAGCAACAGCAACAGCAACAGCAACAGCAACAGCAACAGCAACAGCAACAGCAACAGCAACAGCAACAGCAACAGCAACAGCAACAGCAACAGCAACAGCAACAGCAACAGCAACAGCAACAGCAACAGCAACAGCAACAGCAACAGCAACAGCAACAGCAACAGCAACAGCAACAGCAACAGCAACAACAGCAACAGCAACAGCAACAGCAACAGCAACAGCAACAGCAACAGCAACAGCAACATGAACATCAACATCAACATCAACATCAACATCAACATCAACATCAACATCAACATCAACATCAACATCAACATCAACATCAACATCAACATCAACATCAACATCAACATCAACATCAACATCAACATCAACATCAACATCAACATCAACATCAACATCAACATCAACATCAACATCAACGTCAACATCAACATCAACATCAACATCAACATCAACATCAACATCAACATCAACATCAACATCAACATCAACATCAACATCAACATCAACATCAACATCAACATCAACATCAACATCAACATCAACATCAACATCAACATCAACATTAACATCAACATCAACAGCACCAGCACCAGCAACGGCAACATCAACACCAACAACAACAGCAACAGCAACAGCAACAACAACAGCAACAGCAACAGCAACAGCAACAGCAACATCAACAGCAACAGCAACAGCAACAGCAACAGCAAAGCAACAGCAACAGCAACAACAACAGCAACAGCAACAGTAACAGCAACAGCACTAGCAACAACAACAGCAACAGCAACAGCAACAGCAAAGCAACAGCAACAGCAACAACAACAGCAACAGCAACAGCAACAGCAACAGCAACAACAACAGCAACAGCAACAGCAACAGCAACAGCAACAGCAACAGCAACAGCAACAGCAACAGCAACAGCAACAGCAACAGCAACAGCAACAGCAACAGCAACAACAGCAACAGCAACAGCAACAGCAACAGCAACAGCAACAGCAACAGCAACAGCAACAGCAACAGCAACAGCAACAGCAACAGCAACAGCAACAGCAACAGCAACAGCAACAGCAACAGCAACAGCAACAGCAACAGCAACAGCAACAGCAACAGCAACAGCAACAGCAACAGCAACAGCAACAGCAACAGCAACAGCAACAGCAACAGCAACAGCAACAGCAACAGCAACAGCAACAGCAACAGCAACAGCAACAGCAACAGCAACAACAGCAACAGCAACAGCAACAGCAACAGCAACAGCAACAGCAACAGCAACAGCAACATGAACATCAACATCAACATCAACATCAACATCAACATCAACATCAACATCAACATCAACATCAACATCAACATCAACATCAACATCAACATCAACATCAACATCAACATCAACATCAACATCAACATCAACATCAACATCAACATCAACATCAACATCAACATCAACATCAACATCAACGTCAACATCAACATCAACATCAACATCAACATCAACATCAACATCAACATCAACATCAACATCAACATCAACATCAACATCAACATCAACATCAACATCAACATCAACATCAACATCAACATCAACATCAACATCAACATCAACATTAACATCAACATCAACAGCACCAGCACCAGCAACGGCAACATCAACACCAACAACAACAGCAACAGCAACAGCAACAACAACAGCAACAGCAACAGCAACAGCAACAGCAACATCAACAGCAACAGCAACAGCAACAGCAACAGCAAAGCAACAGCAACAGCAGCAACAACAGCAACAGCAACAGTAACAGCAACAGCACTAGCAACAACAACAGCAACAGCAACAGCAACAGCAAAGCAACAGCAACAGCAACAACAACAGCAACAGCAACAGCAACAGCAACAGCAACAGCAACAGCAACAGCAACAGCAACAGCAACAGCAACAGCAACAGCAACAGCAACAACAGCAACAGCAACAGCAACAGCAACAGCAACAGCAACAGCAACAGCAACAGCAACAGCAACAGCAACAGCAACAGCAACAGCAACAGCAACAGCAACAGCAACAGCAACAGCAACAGCAACAGCAACAGCAACAGCAACAGCAACAACAGCAACAGCAACATCAACATCAACATCAACATCAACATCAACATCAACATCAACATCAACATCAACATCAACATCAACATCAACATCAACATCAACATCAACATCAACATCAACATCAACATCAACATCAACATCAACATCAACATCAACATCAACATCAACATCAACATCAACATCAACATCAACATCAACATCAACATCAACATCAACATCAACATCAACATCAACATCAACATCAACATCAACATCAACATCAACATCAACATCAACATCAACATCAACATCAACATCAACATCAACATCAACATCAACATCAACATCAACATCAACATCAACATCAACATCAACATCAACATCAACATCAACATCAACATCAACATCAACATCAACATCAACATCAACATCAACATCAACATCAACATCAACATCAACATCAACATCAACATCAACATCAACATCAACATCAACATCAACATCAACATCAACATCAACATCAACATCAACATCAACATCAACATCAACATCAACATCAACGTCAACATCAACATCAACATCAACATCAACATCAACGTCAACATCAACATCAATATCAACATCAACATCAACATCAACATCAACATCAACATCAACATTAACATCAACATCAACATCAACATCAACATTAACATCAACATCAACATCAACATCAACATCAACATCAACATCAACATCAACATCAACATCAACATCAACATCAACATCAACATCAACATCAACATCAACATCAACATCAACATCAACATCAACATCAACATCAACATCAACATCAACATCAACATCAACATCAACATCAACATCAACATCAACATCAACATCAACATCAACATCAACATCAACATCAACATCAACATCAACATCAACATCAACATCAACATCAACATCAACATCAACATCAACATCAACATCAACATCAACATCAACATCAACATCAACATCAACATCAACATCAACATCAACATCAACATCAACATCAACATCAACATCAACATCAACATCAACATCAACATCAATATCAACATCAACATCAACATCAACATCAACATCAACATCAACATCAACATCAACATCAACATCAACATCAACATCAACATCAACATCAACATCAACATCAACATCAACATCAACATCAACATCAACAGCACCAGCACCAGCAACGGCAACATCAACACCAACAACAGCAACAGCAACAGCAACAACAACAGAAATAGCAACAGCAACAGCAACAGCAACAGCAACAGCAACAGCAACAGCAACAGCAACAGCAACAACAACAGCAACAGCAACAGCAACAGCAACAACAGCAACAGCAGCAGCAACAGCAACAGCAACAGCAACAGCAACAGCAACAGCAACAGCAACAGCAACAGCAACAGCAACAGCAACAGCAACATCAACAGCAACAGCAACAGCAACAGCAACAGCAACAGCAACAGCAACAGCAACAGCAACAGCAACAGCAACAGCAACAGCAACAGCAACAGCAACAGCAACAGCAACAGCAACAGCAACAGCAACAGCAACAGCAACAGCAACAACAGCAACAGCAACAGCAACAGCAACAGCAACATCAACAGCAACAGCAACAGCAACAGCAAAGCAACAGCAACAGCAACAACAACAGCAACAGCAACAGTAACAGCAACAGCACTAGCAACAACAACAGCAACAGCAACAGCAACAGCAACAGCAAAGCAACAGCAACAGCAACAACAACAGCAACAGCAACAGCAACAGCAACAGCAACAGCAACAGCAACAGCAACAGCAACAGCAACAGCAACAGCAACAGCAACAGCAACAGCAACAGCAACAGCAACAGCAACAACAGCAACAGCAACAGCAACAGCAACAGCAACAGCAACAGCAACATCAACATCAACATCAACATCAACATCAACATCAACATCAACATCAACATCAACATCAACATCAACATCAACATCTACATCAACATCAACATCAACATCAACATCAACATCAACATCAACATCAACATCAACATCAACGTCAACATCAACATCAACATCAACATCAACATCAACATCAACATCAATATCAACATCAACATCAACATCAACATCAACATCAACATCAACATCAACATCAACATCAACATCAACATCAACATCAACATCAACATCAACATCAACATCAACATCAACATCAACATCAACATCAACATCAACATCAACATCAACATCAACATCAACATCAACATCAACATCAACATCAACATCAACATCAACATCAACATCAACATCAACATCAACATCAACATCAACATCAACATCAACATCAACATCAACATCAACATCAGCATCAACATCAACATCAACATCAACATCAACATCAACATCAACATCAACATCAACATCAACATCAACATCAACATCAATATCAACATCAACATCAACATCAACATCAACATCAACATCAACATCAACATCAACATCAACATTAACATCAACATCAACATCAACATCAACATCAACATCAACATCAACATCAACATCAACATCAACATCAACATCAACATCAACATCAACATCAACATCAACATCAACATCAACATCAACATCAACATCAACATCAACATCAACATCAACATCAACATCAACATCAACATCAACATCAACATCAACATCAACATCAACATCAACATCAACATCAACATCAACATCAACATCAACATCAACATCAACATCAACATCAACATCAACATCAACATCAACATCAACATCAACATCAACATCAACATCAACATCAACATCAACATCAACATCAACATCAACATCAACATCAACATCAACATCAACATCAACATCAACATCAACATCAACATCAACATCAACATCAACATCAACATCAACATCAACATCAACATCAACATCAACATCAACATCAACATTAACATCAACATCAACAGCACCAGCACCAGCAACGGCAACATCAACACCAACAACAACAGCAACAGCAACAGCAACAACAACAGAAATAGCAACAGCAACAGCAACAGCAACAGCAACAGCAACAGCAACAGCAACAGCAACAGCAACAGCAACAGCAACAGCAACAGCAACAGCAACAGCAACAGCAACAGCAACAGCAACAGCAACAGCAACAGCAACAGCAACAACAGCAACAGCAACAGCAACAGCAACAGCAACAGCAACAGCAACATCAACATCAACATCAACATCAACATCAACATCAACATCAACATCAACATCAACATCAACATCAACATCAACATCAACATCAACATCAACATCAACATCAACATCAACATCAACATCAACATCAACATCAACATCAACATCAACATCAACGTCAACATCAACATCAACATCAACATCAACATCAACATCAACATCAATATCAACATCAACATCAACATCAACATCAACATCAACATCAACATCAACATCAACATCAACATTAACATCAACATCAACATCAACATCAACATCAACATCAACATCAACATCAACATCAACATCAACATCAACATCAACATCAACATCAACATCAACATCAACATCAACATCAACATCAACATCAACATCAACATCAACATCAACATCAACATCAACATCAACATCAACATCAACATCAACATCAACATCAACATCAACATCAACATCAACATCAACATCAACATCAACATCAACATCAACATCAACATCAACATCAACATCAACATCAACATCAACATCAACATCAACATCAACATCAACATCAACATCAACATCAACATCAACATCAACATCAACATCAACATCAACATCAACATCAACATCAACATCAACATCAACATCAACATCAACATCAACATCAACATCAACATCAACATCAACATCAACATCAACATCAACATCAACATTAACATCAACATCAACAGCACCAGCACCAGCAACGGCAACATCAACACCAACAACAACAGCAACAGCAACAGCAACAACAACAGAAATAGCAACAGCAACAGCAACAGCAACAGCAACAGCAACAGCAACAGCAACAGCAACAGCAACAGCAACAGCAACAGCAACAGCAACAGCAACAGCAACAGCAACAGCAACAGCAACAGCAACAGCAACAGCAACAGCAACAGCAACAGCAACAGCAACAGCAACAGCAACAGCAACAGCAACAGCAACAGCAACAACAGCAACAGCAACAGCAACAGCAACAGCAACAGCAACAGCAACAGCAACAGCAACAGCAACAGCAACAGCAACAGCAACAGCAACAGCAACAGCAACAGCAACAGCAACAGCAACAGCAACAGCAACAGCAACAGCAACAGCAACAGCAACAGCAACAGCAACAGCAACAGCAACAACAGCAACAGCAACAGCAACAGCAACATCAACAGCAACAGCAACAGCAACAGCAACAGCAAAGCAACAGCAACAGCAACAACAACAGCAACAGCAACAGTAACAGCAACAGCACTAGCAACAACAACAGCAACAGCAACAGCAACAGCAAAGCAACAGCAACAGCAACAACAACAGCAACAGCAACAGCAACAGCAACAGCAACAGCAACAGCAACAGCAACAGCAACAGCAACAGCAACAGCAACAACAGCAACAGCAACAGCAACAGCAACAGCAACAGCAACAGCAACAGCAACAGCAACAGCAACAGCAACAGCAACAGCAACAGCAACAGCAACAGCAACAGCAACAGCAACAGCAACAGCAACAGCAACAGCAACAGCAACAGCAACAGCAACAGCAACAGCAACAGCAACAGCAACAGCAACAGCAACAGCAACAGCAACAGCAATAGCAACAGCAACAGCAACAGCAACAGCAACAACAGCAACAGCAACATCAACATCAACATCAACATCAACATCAACATCAACATCAACATCAACATCAACATCAACATCAACATCAACATCAACATCAACATCAACATCAACATCAACATCAACATCAACATCAACATCAACATCAACATCAACATCAACATCAACATCAACATCAACATCAACATCAACATCAACATCAACATCAACATCAACATCAACATCAACATCAACATCAACATCAACATCAACATCAACATCAACATCAACATCAACATCAACATCAACATCAACATCAACATCAACATCAACATCAACATCAACATCAACATCAACATCAACATCAACATCAACATCAACATCAACATCAACATCAACATCAACATCAACATCAACATCAACATCAACATCAACATCAACATCAACATCAACATCAACATCAACATCAACATCAACATCAACATCAACATCAACATCAACATCAACATCAACATCAACATCAACGTCAACATCAACATCAACATCAACATCAACGTCAACATCAACATCAATATCAACATCAACATCAACATCAACATCAACATCAACATCAACATCAACATCAACATCAACATCAACATCAACATCAACATTAACATCAACATCAACATCAACATCAACATCAACATCAACATCAACATCAACATCAACATCAACATCAACATCAACATCAACATCAACATCAACATCAACATCAACATCAACATCAACATCAACATCAACATCAACATCAACATCAACATCAACATCAACATCAACATCAACATCAACATCAACATCAACATCAACATCAACATCAACATCAACATCAACATCAACATCAACATCAACATCAACATCAACATCAACATCAACATCAACATCAACATCAACATCAACATCAACATCAACATCAACATCAACATCAACATCAACATCAACATCAACATCAACATCAACATCAACATCAACATCAACATCAACATCAACATCAACATCAACATCAACATCAACATCAACATCAACATCAACATCAACATCAACATCAACATCAACATCAACATCAACATCAACATCAACATCAACATCAACATCAACATCAACATCAACATCAACATCAACATCAACATCAACATCAACATCAACATCAACATCAACATCAACATCAACATCAACATCAACAGCACCAGCACCAGCAACGGCAACATCAACACCAACAACAGCAACAGCAACAGCAACAACAACAGAAATAGCAACAGCAACAGCAACAGCAACAGCAACAGCAACAGCAACAGCAACAGCAACAGCAACAGCAACAGCAACAGCAACAGCAACAGCAACAGCAACAGCAACAGCAACAGCAACAGCAACAGCAACAGCAACAGCAACAGCAACAGCAACAACAGCAACAGCAGCAGCAACAGCAACAGCAACAGCAACAGCAACAGCAACAGCAACAGCAACAGCAACAGCAACAGCAACAGCAACAGCAACAGCAACAGCAACAGCAACAGCAACAGCAACAGCAACAGCAACAGCAACAGCAACAGCAACAGCAACAGCAACAGCAACAGCAACAGCAACAGCAACAGCAACAGCAACAGCAACAGCAACAGCAACAACAGCAACAGCAACAGCAACAGCAACAGCAACAGCAACAGCAACAGCAACAGCAACAGCAACGGCAACAGCAACAGCAACAGCAACATCAACAGCAACAGCAAAGCAACAGCAACAGCAACAACAACAGCAACAGCAACAGTAACAGCAACAGCACTAGCAACAACAACAGCAACAGCAACAGCAAACCAACAGCAACAGCAACAACAACAGCAACAGCAACAGCAGCAGCAACAGCAACAGCAACAGCAACAGCAACAGCAACAGCAACAGCAACAGCAACAGCAACAGCAACAGCAACAGCAACAGCAACAGCAACAGCAACAGCAACAGCAACAGCAACAGCAACAGCAACAACAGCAACAGCAACAGCAACAGCAACAGCAACAGCAACAGCAACAGCAACAGCAACAGCAACGGCAACAGCAACAGCAACAGCAACATCAACAGCAACAGCAAAGCAACAGCAACAGCAACAACAACAGCAACAGCAACAGTAACAGCAACAGCACTAGCAACAACAACAGCAACAGCAACAGCAAACCAACAGCAACAGCAACAACAACAGCAACAGCAACAGCAGCAGCAACAGCAACAGCAACAGCAACAGCAACAGCAACAGCAACAGCAACAGCAACAGCAACAGCAACAGCAACAGCAACAGCAACAGCAACAGCAACAGCAACAGCAACAGCAACAGCAACAGCAACAGCAACAGCAACAGCAACAGCAACAGCAACAGCAACAGCAACAGCAACAGCAACAGCAACAGCAACAGCAACAGCAACAGCAACAGCAACAGCAACAGCAACAGCAACAGCAACAGCAACAGCAACAGCAACAGCAACAGCAACAGCAACAGCAACAGCAACAGCAACAGCAACAACAGCAACAGCAACAGCAACAGCAACAGCAACAGCAACAGCAACAGCAACAGCAACAGCAACAGCAACAGCAACAGCAACAGCAACAGCAACAGCAACAGCAACAGCAACAGCAACAGCAACAGCAACAGCAACAGCAACAGCAACAGCAACAGCAACAGCAACAGCAACAGCAACAGCAACAGCAACAGCAACAGCAACAGCAACAGCAACAGCAACAGCAACAGCAACAGCAACAGCAACAGCAACAGCAACAGCAACAGCAACAGCAACAGCAACAGCAGCAACAGCAGCAACAGCAACAGCAACAGCAACAGCAACAGCAACAGCAACAGCAACAGCAACAGCAACAGCAAAATCAACATCAACATCAACATCAACATCAACATCAACATCAACATCAACATCAACATCAACATCAACATCAACATCAACATCAACATCATCAACATCAACATCAACATCAACATCAACATCAACATCAACATCAACATCAACATCAACATCAACATCAACATCAACATCAACATCAACGTCAACATCAACATCAACATCAACATCAACATCAACATCAACATCAACATCAACATCAACGTCAACATCAACATCAACATCAACATCAACATCAACATCAACATCAACATCAACATCAACATCAACATCAACATTAACATTAACATCAACATCAACATCAACATCAACATCAACATCAACATCAACATCAACATCAACATCAACATCAACATCAACATCAACATCAACATCAACATCAACATCAACATCAACATCAACATCAACATCAACATCAACATCAACATCAACATCAACATCAACATCAACATCAACATCAACATCAACATCAACATCAACATCAACATCAACATCAACATCAACATCAACATCAACATCAACATCAACATCAACATCAACATCAACAGCACCAGCACCAGCAACGGCAACATCAACACCAACAACAACAGCAACAGCAACAGCAACAGCAACAACAACAGAAATAGCAACAGCAACAGCAACAGCAACAGCAACAGCAACAGCAACAACAACAGCAACAGCAACAGTAACAGCAACAGCACTAGCAACAACAACAGCAACAGCAACAGCAAACCAACAGCAACAGCAACAACAACAGCAACAGCAACAGCAGCAGCAACAGCAACAGCAACAGCAACAGCAACAGCAACAGCAACAGCAACAGCAACAGCAACAGCAACAGCAACAGCAACAGCAACAGCAACAGCAACAGCAACAGCAACAGCAACAGCAACAGCAACAGCAACAGCAACAGCAACAGCAACAGCAACAGCAACAGCAACAGCAACAGCAACAGCAACAGCAACAACAGCAACAGCAACAGCAACAGCAACAGCAACAGCAACAGCAACAGCAACAGCAACAGCAACAGCAACAGCAACAGCAACAGCAACAGCAACATCAACAGCAACAGCAAAGCAACAGCAACAGCAACAACAACAGCAACAGCAACAGTAACAGCAACAGCACTAGCAACAACAACAGCAACAGCAACAGCAAACCAACAGCAACAGCAACAACAACAGCAACAGCAACAGCAGCAGCAACAGCAACAGCAACAGCAACAGCAACTGCAACAGCAACAGCAACAGCAACAGCAACAGCAACAGCAACAGCAACAGCAACAGCAACAGCAACAACAGCAACAGCAACAGCAACAGCAACAGCAACAGCAACAGCAACAGCAACAGCAACAGCAACAGCAACAGCAACAGCAACAGCAACAGCAACAGCAACAGCAACAGCAACAGCAACAGCAACAGCAACAGCAACAGCAACAGCAACAGCAACAGCAACAGCAACAGCAACAGCAACAACAGCAACAGCAACAGCAACAGCAACAGCAACAGCAACAGCAACAGCAACAGCAACAGCAACAGCAACAGCAACAGCAACAGCAACAGCAACAGCAACAGCAACAGCAACAGCAACAGCAACAGCAACAGCAACAGCAACAGCAACAGCAACAGCAACAGCAACAGCAACAGCAACAGCAACAGCAACAGCAACAGCAACAGCAACAGCAGCAACAGCAGCAACAGCAACAGCAACAGCAACAGCAACAGCAACAGCAACAGCAACAGCAAAATCAACATCAACATCAACATCAACATCAACATCAACATCAACATCAACATCAACATCAACATCAACATCAACATCAACATCAACATCAACATCAACATCATCAACATCAACATCAACATCAACATCAACATCAACATCAACATCAACATCAACATCAACATCAACATCAACATCAACATCAACGTCAACATCAACATCAACATCAACATCAACATCAACATCAACATCAACATCAACATCAACGTCAACATCAACATCAACATCAACATCAACATCAACATCAATATCAACATCAACATCAACATCAACATCAACATCAACATCAACATTAACATTAACATCAACATCAACATCAACATCAACATCAACATCAACATCAACATCAACATCAACATCAACATCAACATCAACATCAACATCAACATCAACATCAACATCAACATCAACATCAACATCAACATCAACATCAACATCAACATCAACATCAACATCAACATCAACATCAACATCAACATCAACATCAACATCAACATCAACATCAACATCAACATCAACAGCACCAGCACCAGCAACGGCAACATCAACACCAACAACAACAGCAACAGCAACAGCAACAGCAACAACAACAGAAATAGCAACAGCAACAGCAACAGCAACAGCAACAGCAACAGCAACAGCAACAGCAACAGCAACAGCAACAGCAACAGCAACAGCAACAGCAACAGCAACAGCAACAGCAACAGCAGCAACAGCAGCAACAGCAACAGCAACAGCAACAGCAACAGCAACAGCAACAGCAACAGCAACAGCAACAGCAAAATCAACATCAACATCAACATCAACATCAACATCAACATCAACATCAACATCAACATCAACATCAACATCAACATCAACATCAACATCAACATCAACATCAACATCAACATCAACATCAACATCATCAACATCAACATCAACATCAACATCAACATCAACATCAACATCAACATCAACATCAACATCAACATCAACATCAACATCAACATCAACATCAACATCAACGTCAACATCAACATCAACATCAACATCAACATCAACATCAACATCAACATCAACGTCAACATCAACATCAACATCAACATCAACATCAACATCAATATCAACATCAACATCAACATCAACATCAACATCAACATCAACATTAACATTAACATCAACATCAACATCAACATCAACATCAACATCAACATCAACATCAACATCAACATCAACATCAACATCAACATCAACATCAACATCAACATCAACATCAACATCAACATCAACATCAACATCAACATCAACATCAACATCAACATCAACATCAACATCAACATCAACATCAACATCAACATCAACATCAACATCAACATCAACATCAACATCAACAGCACCAGCACCAGCAACGGCAACATCAACACCAACAACAACAGCAACAGCAACAGCAACAGCAACAACAACAGAAATAGCAACAGCAACAGCAACAGCAACAGCAACAGCAACAGCAACAGCAACAGCAACAGCAACAGCAACAGCAACAGCAACAGCAACAGCAACAGCAACATCAACATCAACATCAACATCAACATCAACATCAACATCAACATCAACATCAACAGCACCAGCACCAGCAACGGCAACATCAACACCAACAACAACAGCAACAGCAACAGCAACAGCAACAACAACAGAAATAGCAACAGCAACAGCAACAGCAACAGCAACAGCAACAGCAACAGCAACAGCAACAGCAACAGCAACAGCAACAGCAACAGCAACAGCAACAGCAACAGCAACAGCAACAGCAACAGCAACAGCAACATCAACAGCAACATCAACAGCAACAGCAACAACAGCAACAGCAACAGCAACAGCAACAGCAACAGCAACAGCAACAGCAACAGCAACAGCAACAGCAACAGCAACAGCAACAGCAACAGCAACAGCAACAGCAACAGCAACAGCAACAGCAACAGCAACAGCAACAGCAACAGCAACAGCAACAGCAACAGCAACAGCAACAGCAACAGCAACAGCAACAGCAACAGCAACAGCAACAGCAACAGCAACAGCAACAGCAACAGCAACAGCAACAGCAACAGCAACAGCAACAGCAACAGCAACAGCAACAGGAACAGCAACAGCAACAGCAACAGCAACAGCAACAGCAACAGCAACAGCAACAGCAACAGCAACAGCAACAGCAACAGCAACATCAACATCAACATCAACATCAACATCAACATCAACATCAACATCAACATCAACATCAACATCAACATCAACATCAACATCAACATCAACATCAACATCAACATCAACATCAACATCAACATCAACATCAACATCAACATCAACATCAACATCAACATCAACATCAACATCAACATCAACATCAACATCAACATCAACATCAACATCAACATCAACATCAACATCAACATCAACATCAACATCAACATCAACATCAACATCAACATCAACATCAACATCAACATCAACATCAACATCAACATCAACATCAACATCAACATCAACATCAACATCAACATCAACATCAACATCAACAGCAACAGCAACAGCAACAGCAACACCAACAGCAACAGCAACACCAACAGCAACAGCAACAGCAACAGCAACAGCAACAGCAACAGCAACAGCAACAGCAACAGCAACAGCAACAGCAACAGCAACAGCAACAGCAACAGCAACAGCAACAACAGCAACAGCAACAGCAACAGCAACAGCAACAGCAACAGCAACAGCAACAGCAACAGCAACAGAAACAGAAACAGCAACAGCAACAGCAACAGCAACAGCAACAGCAACAGCAACAGCAACAGCAACAGCAACAGCAACAGCAACAGCAACAGCAACAGCAACAGCAACAGCAACAGCAACAGCAACAGCAACAGCAACAGCAACAGCAACAGCAACAGCAACAGCAACAGCAACAGCAACAGCAACAGCAACAGCAGCAACAGCAGCAACAGCAACAGCAACAGCAACAGCAACAGCAACAGCAACAGCAACAGCAACAGCAACAGCAACAGCAACAGCAACAGCAAAATCAACATCAACATCAACATCAACATCAACATCAACATCAACATCAACATCAACATCAACATCAACATCAACATCAACATCAACATCAACATCAACATCAACATCAACATCAACATCAACATCAACATCAACATCAACATCAACATCAACATCAACATCATCAACATCAACATCAACATCAACATCAACATCAACATCAACATCAACATCAACATCAACATCAACATCAACATCAACATCAACATCAACATCAACATCAACATCAACATCAACATCAACATCAACGTCAACATCAACATCAACATCAACATCAACATCAACATCAACATCAACGTCAACATCAACATCAACATCAACATCAACATCAATATCAACATCAACATCAACATCAACATCAACATCAACATCAACATCAACATCAACATCAACATCAACATCAACATCAACATCAACATCAACATCAACATCAACATCAACATCAACATCAACATCAACATCAACATCAACATCAACATCAACATCAACATCAACATCAACATCAACATCAACATCAACATCAACATCAACATCAACATCAACAGCACCAGCACCAGCAACGGCAACATCAACACCAACAACAACAGCAACAGCAACAGCAACAGCAACAACAACAGAAATAGCAACAGCAACAGCAACAGCAACAGCAACAGCAACAGCAACAGCAACAGCAACAGCAACAGCAACAGCAACAGCAACAGCAACAGCAACAGCAACAACAGCAACAGCAACAGCAACAGCAACAGCAACAGCAACAGCAACAGCAACAGCAACAGCAACAGCAACAGCAACAGCAACAGCAACAGCAACAGCAACAGCAACAGCAACAGCAACAGCAACAGCAACAGCAACAGCAACAGCAACATCAACAGCAACAGCAAAGCAACAGCAACAGCAACAACAACAGCAACAGCAACAGTAACAGCAACAGCACTAGCAACAACAACAGCAACAGCAACAGCAAACCAACAGCAACAGCAACAACAACAGCAACAGCAACAGCAACAGCAACAGCAACAGCAACAGCAACAGCAACAGCAACAGCAACAGCAACAGCAACAGCAACAGCAACAACAGCAACAGCAACAGCAACAGCAACAGCAACAGCAACAGCAACAGCAACAGCAACAGCAACAGCAACAGCAACAACAGCAACAGCAACAGCAACAGCAACAGCAACAGCAACAGCAACAGCAACAGCAACAGCAACAGCAACAGCAACAGCAACAGCAACAACAGCAACAGCAACAGCAACAGCAACAGCAACAGCAACAGCAACAGCAACAGCAACAGCAACAGCAACAGCAACAGCAACAGCAACAGCAACAGCAACAGCAACAGCAACAGCAACAGCAACAGCAACAGCAACAGCAACAGCAACAGCAACAGCAACAGCAACAGCAACAGCAACAGCAACAGCAACAGCAACAGCAACAGCAACAGCAACAGCAACAGCAACAGCAACAGCAACAGCAGCAACAGCAGCAACAGCAACAGCAACAGCAACAGCAACAGCAACAGCAACAGCAACAGCAACAGCAAAATCAACATCAACATCAACATCAACATCAACATCAACATCAACATCAACATCAACATCAACATCAACATCAACATCAACATCAACATCAACATCAACATCAACATCATCAACATCAACATCAACATCAACATCAACATCAACATCAACATCAACATCAACATCAACATCAACATCAACATCAACATCAACATCAACGTCAACATCAACATCAACATCAACATCAACATCAACATCAACATCAACATCAACATCAACATCAACGTCAACATCAACATCAACATCAACATCAACATCAACATCAACATCAACATCAATATCAACATCAACATCAACATCAACATCAACATCAACATTAACATTAACATCAACATCAACATCAACATCAACATCAACATCAACATCAACATCAACATCAACATCAACATCAACATCAACATCAACATCAACATCAACATCAACATCAACATCAACATCAACATCAACATCAACATCAACATCAACATCAACATCAACATCAACATCAACATCAACATCAACATCAACATCAACATCAACATCAACATCAACATCAACATCAACATCAACATCAACATCAACATCAACATCAACAGCACCAGCACCAGCAACGGCAACATCAACACCAACAACAACAGCAACAGCAACAGCAACAGCAACAACAACAGAAATAGCAACAGCAACAGCAACAGCAACAGCAACAGCAACAGCAACAGCAACAGCAACAGCAACAGCAACAGCAACAGCAACAGCAACAGCAACAGCAACAGCAACAGCAACAGCAACAGCAACAGCACCAGTAACACCAACAGCAACAGCAGCAACAGCAGCAACAGCAACAGCAACAGCAACAGCAACAGCAACAGCAACAGCAACAGCAACAGCAACAGCAACAGCAAAATCAACATCAACATCAACATCAACATCAACATCAACATCAACATCAACATCAACATCAACATCAACATCAACATCAACATCAACATCAACATCAACATCAACATCAACATCAACATCAACATCAACATCAACATCAACATCAACATCAACATCAACATCAACATCAACATCAACATCAACATCAACATCAACATCAACATCAACTCAACATCAACATCAACATCAACATCAACATCAACATCAACATCAACATCAACATCAACATCAACGTCAACATCAACATCAACATCAACATCAACATCAACATCAATATCAACATCAACATCAACATCAACATCAACATCAACATTAACATCAACATCAACATCAACATCAACATCAACATCAACATCAACATCAACATCAACATCAACATCAACATCAACATCAACATCAACATCAACATCAACATCAACATCAACATCAACATCAACATCAACATCAACATCAACATCAACATCAACATCAACATCAACATCAACATCAACATCAACATCAACATCAACATCAACATCAACATCAACATCAACATCAACATCAACATCAACATCAACATCAACATCAACATCAACATCAACAGCACCAGCACCAGCAACGGCAACATCAACACCAACAACAACAGCAACAGCAACAGCAACAGCAACAACAACAGAAATAGCAACAGCAACAGCAACAGCAACAGCAACAGCAACAGCAACAGCAACAGCAACAGCAACAGCAACAGCAACAGCAACAGCAACAGCAACAGCAACAGCAACAGCAACAGCAACAGCAACATCAACAGCAACATCAACAGCAACAGCAACAGCAACAGCAACAACAGCAACAGCAACAGCAACAGCAACAGCAACAGCAAACAGCAACAGCAACAGCAACAGCAACAGCAACAGCAACAGCAACAGCAACAGCAACAGCAACAGCAACAGCAACAGCAACAGCAACAGCAACAGCAACAGCAACAGCAACAGCAACAGCAACAGCAACAGCAACAACAGCAACAGCAACAGCAACAGGAACAGGAACAGGAACAGCAACAGCAACAGCAACTGCAACAGCAACAGCAACAGCAACAGCAACAGCAACAGCAACAGCAACAGCAACAGCAACAGCAACATCAACATCAACATCAACATCAACATCAACATCAACATCAACATCAACATCAACATCAACATCAACATCAACATCAACATCAACATCAACATCAACATCAACATCAACATCAACATCAACATCAACATCAACATCAACATCAACATCAACATCAACATCAACATCAACATCAACATCAACATCAACATCAACATCAACATCAACATCAACATCAACATCAACATCAACATCAACATCAACATCAACATCATCAACATCAACATCAACATCAACATCAACATCAACATCAACATCAACATCAACATCAACATCAACATCAACATCAACATCAACATCAACAGCAACAGCAACAGCAACAGCAACGGCAACAGCAACAGCAACAGCAACAGCCAACAGCAACAGCAACAGCAACAGCAACAGCAACAGCAACAGCAACAGCAACAGCAACAGCAACAGCAACAGCAACAGCAACAGCAACAGCAACAGCAACAGCAACAGCAACAGCAACAGCAACAGCAACAGCAACAGCAACAGCAACAGCAACAGCAACAGCAACAGCAACAGCAACAGCAACAGCAACAGCAACAGCAACAGCAACAGAAACAGCAACAGCAACAGCAACAGCAACAGCAACAGCAACAGCAACAGCAACAGCAACAGCAACAGCAACAGCAACAGCAACAGCAACAGCAACAGCAACAGCAACAGCAACAGCAACAGCAACAGCAACAGCAACAGCAACAGCAGCAACAGCAGCAACAGCAACAGCAACAGCAACAGCAACAGCAACAGCAACAGCAACAGCAACAGCAACAGCAACAGCAACAGCAACAGCAACAGCAAAATCAACATCAACATCAACATCAACATCAACATCAACATCAACATCAACATCAACATCAACATCAACATCAACATCAACATCAACATCAACATC
>CAJVCO010000252.1:0-31766 GCA_910595825.1 Philhelius pedissequus
TAACAACAAAGTAGACATTTTTCGCTGTTCCGTGCTTTGATAACCTTTTTTTCTTTCTGTCAGCTCATAATATCTTAATTCATTCGAAATCGTTCAAAGAACAACGAAATTTACATGGAACTTCATCAAACAACAACAAAGTACACATTTTTCGCTGTTCCGTGTTTCGATAACCGTTTTTCTTTCTGTGTCAGCTTCATAATATCTTAATTCATTCGAAATCGGTCAAAGAACAACGAAATTAACATGAAACTTCATCAAATAACAACAAAGTAGACATTTTTCGCTTTTCCGTGCTTTGATAACCTTTTTTTCTTTCTGTCAGCTCATAATATCTTAATTCATTCGAAATCGGTCAAAGAACAACGAAATTAACATGAAACTTCATCAAATAACAACAAAGTAGACATTTTTCGCTGTTCCGTGCTTTGATAACCTTTTTTTCTTTCTGTCAGCTCATAATATCTTAATTCATTCGAAATCGGTCAAAGAACAACGAAATTAACATGAAACTTCATCAAATAACAACAAAGTAGACATTTTTCGCTGTTCCGTGCTTTGATAACCTTTTTTTCTTTCTGTCAGCTCATAATATCTTAATTCATTCGAAATCGGCCAAAGAACAACGAAATTTACATGGAACTTCATCAAATAACAACAAAGTAGACATTTTTCGCTGTTCCGTGCTTTGATAACCTTTTTTTCTTTCTGTCAGCTCATAATATCTTAATTCATTCGAAATCGGTCAAAGAACAACGAAATTAACATGAAACTTCATCAAATAACAACAAAGTAGACATTTTTCGCTGTTCCGTGCTTTGATAACCTTTTTTTCTTTCTGTCAGCTCATAATATCTTAATTCATTCGAAATCGGTCAAAGAACAACGAAATTTACATGGAACTTCATGAAATAACAACAAAGTAGACATTTTTCGCTGTTCCGTGTTTCGATAACCGTTTTTCTTTCTGTGTCAGCTTCAAAATATCTTAATTCATTCGAATTCGGTCAAAGAACAACGAAATTAACATGAAACTTCATCAAATAACAACAAAGTAGACATTTTTCGCTGTTCCGTGCTTTGATAACCTTTTTTCCTTTCTGTCAGCTCATAATATCTTAATTCATTCGAATTCGTTGAAAGAACAACGAAATTAACGTGGAATTTCATCAAATAACAACAAAGTAGACATTTTTCGCTGTTCCGTGCTTTGATAACCTTTTTTTCTTTCTGTCAGCTCATAATATCTTAATTCATTCGAAATCGGTCAAAGAACAACGAAATTAACATGAAACTTCATCAAATAACAACAAAGTAGACATTTTTCGCTGTTCCGTGCTTTGATAATCTTTTTTTCTTTCTGTCAGCTCATAATATCTTAATTCATTCGAAATCGGCCAAAGAACAACGAAATTTACATGGAACTTCATCAAATAACAACAAAGTACACATTTTTCGCTGTTCCGTGCTTTGATAACCTTTTTTTCTTTCTGTCAGCTCATAATATCTTATTTCATTCGAAATCGGTCAAAGAACAACGAAATTAACATGAAACTTCATCAAATAACAACAAAGTAGACATTTTTCGCTGTTCCGTGCTTTGATAACCTTTTTTTCTTTCTGTCAGCTCATAATATCTTAATTCATTCGAAATCGGTCAAAGAACAACGAAATTAACATGAAACTTCATCAAATAACAACAAAGTAGACATTTTTCGCTGTTCCGTGCTTTGATAACCTTTTTTTTCTTTCTGTCAGCTCATAATATCTTAATTCATTCGAAATCGTTCAAAGAACAACGAAATTAACGTGGAATTTCATCAAATAACAACAAAGTAGACATTTTTCGCTGTTCCGTGCTTTGATAACCTTTTTTTCTTTCTGTCAGCTCATAATATCTTAATTCATTCGAAATCGGTCAAAGAACAACGAAATTAACATGAAACTTCATCAAACAACAACAAAGTAGACATTTTTCGCTGTTTCGTGCTTTGATAATCTTTTTTTCTTTCTGTCAGCTCATAATATCTTAATTCATTCGAAATCGGTCAAAGAACAACGAAATTTACATGGAACTTCATGAAATAACAACAAAGTAGACATTTTTCGCTGTTCCGTGCTTTGATAACCTTTTTTCCTTTCTGTCAGCTCATAATATCTTAATTCATTCGAAATCGGTCAAAGAACAACGAAATTAACATGAAACTTCATCAAATAACAACAAAGTAGACATTTTTCGCTGTTCCGTGCTTTGATAACCTTTTTTTCTTTCTGTCAGCTCATAATATCTTAATTCATTCGAAATCGTTCAAAAGAAGAACGAAATTAACGTGGAATTTCATCAAATAACAACAAAGTAGACATTTTTCGCTGTTCCGTGCTTTGATAACCTTTTTTTCTTTCTGTCAGCTCATAATATCTTAATTCATTCGAAATCGGTCAAAGAACAACGAAATTAACATGAAACTTCATCAAATAACAACAAAGTAGACATTTTTCGCTGTTCCGTGCTTTGATAATCTTTTTTTCTTTCTGTCAGCTCATAATATCTTAATTCATTCGAAATCGGCCAAAGAACAACGAAATTTACATGGAACTTCATCAAATAACAACAAAGTAGACATTTTTCGCTGTTCCGTGCTTTGATAACCTTTTTTCCTTTCTGTCAGCTCATAATATCTTAATTCATTCGAAATCGGTCAAAGAACAACGAAATTAACATGAAACTTCATCAAATAACAACAAAGTAGACATTTTTCGCTGTTCCGTGCTTTGATAATCTTTTTTTCTTTCTGTCAGCTCATAATATCTTAATTCATTCGAAATCGGCCAAAGAACAACGAAATTTACATGGAACTTCATCAAATAACAACAAAGTAGACATTTTTCGCTGTTCCGTGCTTTGATAACCTTTTTTTCTTTCTGTCAGCTCATAATATCTTAATTCATTCGAAATCGGTCAAAGAACAAGGAAATTAACATGAAACTTCATCAAATAACAACAAAGTAGACATTTTTCGCTGTTCCGTGCTTTGATAACCTTTTTTTCTTTCTGTCAGCTCATAATATCTTAATTCATTCGAAATCGGTCAAAGAACAACGAAATTTACATGGAACTTCATGAAATAACAACAAAGTAGACATTTTTCGCTGTTCCGTGCTTTGATAACCTTTTTTCCTTTCTGTCAGCTCATAATATCTTAATTCATTCGAAATCGGTCAAAGAACAACGAAATTAACATGAAACTTCATCAAATAACAACAAAGTAGACATTTTTCGCTGTTCCGTGCTTTGATAACCTTTTTTTCTTTCTGTCAGCTCATAATATCTTAATTCATTCGAAATCGGTCAAAGAACAACGAAATTTACATGGAACTTCATGAAATAACAACAAAGTAGACATTTTTCGCTGTTCCGTGTTTCGATAACCGTTTTTCTTTCTGTGTCAGCTTCAAAATATCTTAATTCATTCGAATTCGTTGAAAGAACAACGAAATTAACGTGGAATTTCATCAAATAACAACAAAGTAGACATTTTTCGCTGTTCCGTGTTTTGATAACCTTTTTTCCTTTCTGTCAGCTCATAATATCTTAATTCATTCGAAATCGGTCAAAGAACAACGAAATTTACATGGAACTTCATGAAATTACAACAAAGTAGACATTTTTCGCTGTTTCGTGCTTTGATAATCTTTTTTTCTTTCTGTCAGCTCATAATATCTTAATTCATTCGAAATCGGCCAAAGAACAACGAAATTTACATGGAATTTCATCAAATAACAACAAAGTAGACATTTTTCGCTGTTCCGTGCTTTGATAACCTTTTTTCCTTTCTGTCAGTTCATAATATCTTAATTCATTCGAAATCGGTCAAAGAACAACGAAATTAACATGAAACTTCATCAAATAACAACAAAGTAGACATTTTTCGCTGTTCCGTGCTTTGATAATCTTTTTTTCTTTCTGTCAGCTCATAATATCTTAATTCATTCGAAATCGGCCAAAGAATAACGAAATTTACATGGAACTTCATCAAATAACAACAAAGTACACATTTTTCGCTGTTCCGTGTTTTGATAACCGTTTTTCTTTCTGTGTCAGCTTCAAAATATCTTAATTCATTCGAATTCGTTCTAAGAACAACGAAATTAACATGGAACTTCATCAAATAACAACAAAGTAGACATTTTTCGCTGTTCCGTGTTTTGATAACCGTTTTTCTTTCTGTGTCAGCTTCAAAATATCTTAATTCATTCGAATTCGTTCAAAGAACAACGAAATTAACATGAAATTTCATCAAACAACAACAAAGTACACATTTTTCGCTGTTCCGTGCTTTGATAACCTTTTTTTCTTTCTGTCAGCTTCAAAATATCTTAATTCATTCGAAATCGGTCAAAGAACAACGAAATTTACATGGAACTTCATGAAATAACAACAAAGTAGACATTTTTCGCTGTTCCGTGCTTTGATAACCTTTTTTCCTTTCTGTCAGCTCATAATATCTTAATTCATTCGAAATCGGTCAAAGAACAACGAAATTAACATGAAACTTCATCAAATAACAACAAAATAGACATTTTTCGCTGTTCCGTGCTTTGATAACCTTTTTTTCTTTCTGTCAGCTCATAATATCTTAATTCATTCGAAATCGGTCAAAGAACAACGAAATTAACATGAAACTTCATCAAATAACAACAAAGTAGACATTTTTCGCTGTTCCGTGCTTTGGTAACCTTTTTTTCTTTCTGTCAGCTCATAATATCTTAATTCATTCGAAATCGGTCAAAGAACAACGAAATTAACATGAAACTTCATCAAATAACAACAAAGTAGACATTTTTCGCTGTTCCGTGCTTTGATAACCTTTTTTTCTTTCTGTCAGCTCATAATATCTTAATTCATTCGAAATCGTTCAAAGAACAACGAAATTAACGTGGAATTTCATCAAATAACAACAAAGTAGACATTTTTCGCTGTTCCGTGCTTTGATAACCTTTTTTTCTTTCTGTCAGCTCATAATATCTTAATTCATTCGAATTCGTTGAAAGAACAACGAAATTAACGTGGAATTTCATCAAATAACAACATAGTAGACATTTTTCGCTGTTCCGTGCTTTGATAACCTTTTTTCCTTTCTGTCAGCTCATAATATCTTAATTCATTCGAAATCGGTCAAAGAACAACGAAATTAACATGAAACTTCATCAAATAACAACAAAGTAGACATTTTTCGCTGTTCCGTGCTTTGATAACCTTTTTTTCTTTCTGTCAGCTCATAATATCTTAATTCATTCGAAATCGGTCAAAGAACAACGAAATTAACATGAAGCTTCATCAAATAACAACAAAGTAGACATTTTTCGCTGTTCCGTGCTTTGATAACCTTTTTTTCTTTCTGTCAGCTCATAATATCTTAATTCATTCGAAATCGTTCAAAGAACAACGAAATTAACGTGGAATTTCATCAAATAACAACAAAGTAGACATTTTTCGCTGTTCCGTGCTTTGATAACCTTTTTTTCTTTCTGTCAGCTCATAATATCTTAATTCATTCGAAATCGGTCAAAGAACAACGAAATTAACATGAAACTTCATCAAATAACAACAAAGTAGACATTTTTCGCTGTTCCGTGCTTTGATAATCTTTTTTTCTTTCTGTCAGCTCATAATATCTTAATTCATTCGAAATCGGCCAAAGAACAACGAAATTTACATGGAACTTCATCAAATAACAACAAAGTAGACATTTTTCGCTGTTCCGTGCTTTGATAACCTTTTTTTCTTTCTGTCAGCTCATAATATCTTAATTCATTCGAAATCGGTCAAAGAACAACGAAATTAACATGAAACTTCATCAAATAACAACAAAGTAGACATTTTTCGCTGTTCCGTGCTTTGATAACCTTTTTTTCTTTCTGTCAGCTCATAATATCTTAATTCATTCGAAATCGGTCAAAGAACAAGGAAATTTACATGGAACTTCATGAAATAACAACAAAGTAGACATTTTTCGCTGTTCCGTGCTTTGATAACCTTTTTTCCTTTCTGTCAGCTCATAATATCTTAATTCATTCGAAATCGGTCAAAGAACAACGAAATTAATATGAAACTTCATCAAATAACAACAAAGTAGACATTTTTCGCTGTTCCGTGCTTTGATAACCTTTTTTTCTTTCTGTCAGCTCATAATATCTTAATTCATTCGAAATCGGTCAAAGAACAACGAAATTTACATGGAACTTCATGAAATAACAACAAAGTAGACATTTTTCGCTGTTCCGTGCTTTGATAACCTTTTTTCCTTTCTGTCAGCTCATAATATCTTAATTCATTCGAAATCGGTCAAAGAACAACGAAATTAACATGAAACTTCATCAAATAACAACAAAGTAGACATTTTTCGCTGTTCCGTGCTTTGATAACCTTTTTTTCTTTCTGTCAGCTCATAATATCTTAATTCATTCGAAATCGGTCAAAGAACAACGAAATTTACATGGAACTTCATGAAATTACAACAAAGTAGACATTTTTCGCTGTTCCGTGTTTTGATAACCGTTTTTCTTTCTGTGTCAGCTTCAAAATATCTTAATTCATTCGAATTCGTTCAAAGAACAACGAAATTTACATGGAACTTCATCAAATAACAACAAAGTAGACATTTTTCGCTGTTCCGTGCTTTGATAACCTTTTTTCTTTCTGTCAGCTCATAATATCTTAATTCATTCGAAATCGGTCAAAGAACAACGAAATTTACATGGAACTTCATGAAATAACAACAAAGTAGACATTTTTCGCTGTTCCGTGCTTTGATAACCTTTTTTCCTTTCTGTCAGCTCATAATATCTTAATTCATTCGAAATCGGTCAAAGAACAACGAAATTAACATGAAACTTCATCAAATAACAACAAAGTAGACATTTTTCGCTGTTCCGTGCTTTGATAACCTTTTTTTCTTTCTGTCAGCTCATAATATCTTAATTCATTCGAAATCGGTCAAAGAACAACGAAATTTACATGGAACTTCATGAAATTACAACAAAGTAGACATTTTTCGCTGTTCCGTGTTTTGATAACCGTTTTTCTTTCTGTGTCAGCTTCAAAATATCTTAATTCATTCGAATTCGTTCAAAGAACAACGAAATTTACATGGAACTTCATCAAATAACAACAAAGTAGACATTTTTCGCTGTTCCGTGCTTTGATAACCTTTTTTTCTTTCTGTCAGCTCATAATATCTTAATTCATTCGAAATCGGTCAAAGAACAACGAAATTTACATGGAACTTCATGAAATAACAACAAAGTAGACATTTTTCGCTGTTCCGTGCTTTGATAACCTTTTTTTTCTTTCTGTCAGCTCATAATATCTTAATTCATTCGAAATCGGTCAAAGAACAACGAAATTAACATGAAACTTCATAAAATAACAACAAAGTAGACATTTTTCGCTGTTCCGTGCTTTGATAACCTTTTTTTCTTTCTGTCAGCTCATAATATCTTAATTCATTCGAAATCGGTCAAAGAACAACGAAATTAACATGAAACTTCATCAAATAACAACAAAGTAGACATTTTTCGCTGTTCCGTGCTTTGATAACCTTTTTTTCTTTCTGTCAGCTCATAATATCTTAATTCATTCGAAATCGTTCAAAGAACAACGAAATTAACGTGGAATTTCATCAAATAACAACAAAGTAGACATTTTTCGCTGTTCCGTGCTTTGATAACCTTTTTTTCTTTCTGTCAGCTCATAATATCTTAATTCATTCGAAATCGGTCAAAGAACAACGAAATTAACATGAAACTTCATCAAATAACAACAAAGTAGACATTTTTCGCTGTTTCGTGCTTTGATAATCTTTTTTTCTTTCTGTCAGCTCATAATATCTTAATTCATTCGAAATCGGCCAAAGAACAACGAAATTTACATGGAATTTCATCAAATAACAACAAAGTAGACATTTTTCTCTGTTCCGTGCTTTGATAATCTTTTTTTCTTTCTGTCAGCTCATAATATCTTAATTCATTCGAAATCGGCCAAAGAACAACGAAATTTACATGGAACTTCATCAAATAACAACAAAGTAGACATTTTTCGCTGTTCCGTGCTTTGATAACCTTTTTTTCTTTCTGTCAGCCCATAATATCTTAATTCATTCGAATCGGTCAAAGAACAACGAAATTAACATGAAACTTCATCAAATAAAAACAAAGTAGACATTTTTCGCTGTTCCGTGCTTTGATAACCTTTTTTTCTTTCTGTCAGCTCATAATATCTTAATTCATTCGAAATCGGTCAAAGAACAACGAAATTTACATGAAACTTCATCAAATAACAACAAAGTAGACATTTTTCGCTGTTCCGTGCTTTGATAACCTTTTTTTCTTTCTGTCAGCTCATAATATCTTAATTCATTCGAAATCGGTCAAAGAACAACGAAATTAACATGAAACTTCATCAAATAACAACAAAGTAGACATTTTTCGCTGTTCCGTGCTTTGATAACCTTTTTTTCTTTCTGTCAGCTCATAATATCTTAATTCATTCGAAATCGGTCAAAGAACAACGAAATTTACATGGAACTTCATGAAATAACAACAAAGTAGACATTTTTCGCTGTTCCGTGCTTTGATAACCTTTTTTCCTTTCTGTCAGCTCATAATATCTTAATTCATTCGAAATCGGTCAAAGAACAACGAAATTAACATGAAACTTCATCAAATAACAACAAAGTAGACATTTTTCGCTGTTCCGTGCTTTGATAACCTTTTTTTCTTTCTGTCAGCTCATAATATCTTAATTCATTCGAAATCGGTCAAAGAACAACGAAATTTACATGGAACTTCATGAAATAACAACAAAGTAGACATTTTTCGCTGTTCCGTGTTTCGATAACCGTTTTTCTTTCTGTGTCAGCTTCAAAATATCTTAATTCATTCGAATTCGTTGAAAGAACAACGAAATTAACGTGGAATTTCATCAAATAACAACAAAGTAGACATTTTTCGCTGTTCCGTGCTTTGATAACCTTTTTTCCTTTCTGTCAGCTCATAATATCTTAATTCATTCGAAATCGGTCAAAGAACAACGAAATTTACATGGAACTTCATGAAATTACAACAAAGTAGACATTTTTCGCTGTTTCGTGCTTTGATAATCTTTTTTTCTTTCTGTCAGCTCATAATATCTTAATTCATTCGAAATCGGCCAAAGAACAACGAAATTTACATGGAATTTCATCAAATAACAACAAAGTAGACATTTTTCGCTGTTCCGTGCTTTGATAACCTTTTTTCCTTTCTGTCAGCTCATAATATCTTAATTCATTCGAAATCGGTCAAAGAACAACGAAATTAACATGAAACTTCATCAAATAACAACAAAGTAGACATTTTTCGCTGTTCCGTGCTTTGATAATCTTTTTTTCTTTCTGTCAGCTCATAATATCTTAATTCATTCGAAATCGGCCAAAGAACAACGAAATTTACATGGAACTTCATCAAATAACAACAAAGTACACATTTTTCGCTGTTCCGTGTTTTGATAACCGTTTTTCTTTCTGTGTCAGCTTCAAAATATCTTAATTCATTCGAATTCGTTCTAAGAACAACGAAATTAATATGGAACTTCATCAAATAACAATAAAGTAGACATTTTTCGCTGTTCCGTGTTTTGATAACCGTTTTTCTTTCTGTGTCAGCTTCAAAATATCTTAATTCATTCGAATTCGTTCAAAGAACAACGAAATTAACATGAAACTTCATCAAACAACAACAAAGTACACATTTTTCGCTGTTCCGTGCTTTGATAACCTTTTTTTCTTTCTGTCAGCTTCAAAATATCTTAATTCATTCGAAATCGGTCAAAGAACAACGAAATTTACATGGAACTTCATGAAATAACAACAAAGTAGACATTTTTCGCTGTTCCGTGCTTTGATAACCTTTTTTCCTTTCTGTCAGCTCATAATATCTTAATTCATTCGAAATCGGTCAAAGAACAACGAAATTAACATGAAACTTCATCAAATAACAACAAAGTAGACATTTTTCGCTGTTCCGTGCTTTGATAACCTTTTTTTCTTTCTGTCAGCTCATAATATCTTAATTCATTCGAAATCGGTCAAAGAACAACGAAATTAACATGAAACTTCATCAAATAACAACAAAGTAGACATTTTTCGCTGTTCCGTGCTTTGATAACCTTTTTTTCTTTCTGTCAGCTCATAATATCTTAATTCATTCGAAATCGGTCAAAGAACAACGAAATTAACATGAAACTTCATCAAATAACAACAAAGTAGACATTTTTCGCTGTTCCGTGCTTTGATAACCTTTTTTTCTTTCTGTCAGCTCATAATATCTTAATTCATTCGAATTCGTTGAAAGAACAACGAAATTAACGTGGAATTTCATCAAATAACAACAAAGTAGACATTTTTCGCTGTTCCGTGCTTTGATAACCTTTTTTCCTTTCTGTCAGCTCATAATATCTTAATTCATTCGAAATCGGTCAAAGAACAACGAAATTAACATGAAACTTCATCAAATAACAACAAAGTAGACATTTTTCGCTGTTCCGTGCTTTGATAACCTTTTTTTCTTCCTGTCAGCTCATAATATCTTAATTCATTCGAAATCGGTCAAAGAACAACGAAATTAACATGAAACTTCATCAAATAACAACAAAGTAGACATTTTTCGCTGTTCCGTGCTTTGATAACCTTTTTTTCTTTCTGTCAGCTCATAATATCTTAATTCATTCGAAATCGTTCAAAGAACAACGAAATTAACGTGGAATTTCATCAAATAACAACAAAGTAGACATTTTTCGCTGTTCCGTGCTTTGATAACCTTTTTTTCTTTCTGTCAGCTCATAATATCTTAATTCATTCGAAATCGGTCAAAGAACAACGAAATTAACATGAAACTTCATCAAATAACAACAAAGTAGACATTTTTCGCTGTTCCGTGCTTTGATAATCTTTTTTTCTTTCTGTCAGCTCATAATATCTTAATTCATTCGACATCGGCCAAAGAACAACGAAATTTACATGGAACTTCATCAAATAACAACAAAGTAGACATTTTTCGCTGTTCCGTGCTTTGATAACCTTTTTTTCTTTCTGTCAGCTCATAATATCTTAATTCATTCGAAATCGGTCAAAGAACAACGAAATTAACATGAAACTTCATCAAATAACAACAAAGTAGACATTTTTCGCTGTTCCGTGCTTTGATAACCTTTTTTTCTTTCTGTCAGCTCATAATATCTTAATTCATTCGAAATCGGTCAAAGAACAAGGAAATTTACATGGAACTTCATGAAATAACAACAAAGTAGACATTTTTCGCTGTTCCGTGCTTTGATAACCTTTTTTCCTTTCTGTCAGCTCATAATATCTTAATTCATTCGAAATCGGTCAAAGAACAACGAAATTAACATGAAACTTCATCAAATAACAACAAAGTAGACATTTTTCGCTGTTCCGTGCTTTGATAACCTTTTTTTCTTTCTGTCAGCTCATAATATCTTAATTCATTCGAAATCGGTCAAAGAACAACGAAATTTACATGGAACTTCATGAAATAACAACAAAGTAGACATTTTTCGCTGTTCCGTGCTTTGATAACCTTTTTTCCTTTCTGTCAGCTCATAATATCTTAATTCATTCGAAATCGGTCAAAGAACAACGAAATTAACATGAAACTTCATCAAATAACAACAAAGTAGACATTTTTCGCTGTTCCGTGCTTTGATAACCTTTTTTTCTTTCTGTCAGCTCATAATATCTTAATTCATTCGAAATCGGTCAAAGAACAACGAAATTTACATGGAACTTCATGAAATTACAACAAAGTAGACATTTTTCGCTGTTCCGTGTTTTGATAACCGTTTTTCTTTCTGTGTCAGCTTCAAAATATCTTAATTCATTCGAATTCGTTCAAAGAACAACGAAATTTACATGGAACTTCATCAAATAACAACAAAGTAGACATTTTTCGGTGTTCCGTGCTTTGATAACCTTTTTTTCTTTCTGTCAGCTCATAATATCTTAATTCATTCGAAATCGGTCAAAGAACAACGAAATTTACATGGAACTTCATGAAATAACAACAAAGTAGACATTTTTCGCTGTTCCGTGCTTTGATAACCTTTTTTCCTTTCTGTCAGCTCATAATATCTTAATTCATTCGAAATCGGTCAAAGAACAACGAAATTAACATGAAACTTCATCAAATAACAACAAAGTAGACATTTTTCGCTGTTCCGTGCTTTGATAACCTTTTTTTCTTTCTGTCAGCTCATAATATCTTAATTCATTCGAAATCGGTCAAAGAACAACGAAATTTACATGGAACTTCATGAAATTACAACAAAGTAGACATTTTTCGCTGTTCCGTGTTTTGATAACCGTTTTTCTTTCTGTGTCAGCTTCAAAATATCTTAATTCATTCGAATTCGTTCAAAGAACAACGAAATTTACATGGAACTTCATCAAATAACAACAAAGTAGACATTTTTCGCTGTTCCGTGCTTTGATAACCTTTTTTTCTTTCTGTCAGCTCATAATATCTTAATTCATTCGAAATCGGTCAAAGAACAACGAAATTTACATGGAACTTCATGAAATAACAACAAAGTAGACATTTTTCGCTGTTCCGTGCTTTGAAAACCTTTTTTTCTTTCTGTCAGCTCATAATATCTTAATTCATTCGAAATCGGTCAAAGAACAACGAAATTAACATGAAACTTCATCAAATAACAACAAAGTAGACATTTTTCGCTGTTCCGTGCTTTGATAACCTTTTTTTCTTTCTGTCAGCTCATAATATCTTAATTCATTCGAAATCGGTCAAAGAACTACGAAATTAACATGAAACTTCATCAAATAACAACAAAGTAGACATTTTTCGCTGTTCCGTGCTTTGATAACCTTTTTTTCTTTCTGTCAGCTCATAATATCTTAATTCATTCGAAATCGTTCAAAGAACAACGAAATTAACGTGGAATTTCATCAAATAACAACAAAGTAGACATTTTTCGCTGTTCCGTGCTTTGATAACCTTTTTTTCTTTCTGTCAGCTCATAATATCTTAATTCATTCGAAATCGGTCAAAGAACAACGAAATTAACATGAAACTTCATCAAATAACAACAAAGTAGACATTTTTCGCTGTTTCGTGCTTTGATAATCTTTTTTTCTTTCTGTCAGCTCATAATATCTTAATTCATTCGAAATCGGCCAAAGAACAACGAAATTTACATGGAATTTCATCAAATAACAACAAAGTAGACATTTTTCTCTGTTCCGTGCTTTGATAATCTTTTTTTCTTTCTGTCAGCTCATAATATCTTAATTCATTCGAAATCGGCCAAAGAACAACGAAATTTACATGGAACTTCATCAAATAACAACAAAGTAGACATTTTTCGCTGTTCCGTGCTTTGATAACCTTTTTTTCTTTCTGTCAGCTCATAATATCTTAATTCATTCGAAATCGGTCAAAGAACAACGAAATTAACATGAAACTTCATCAAATAACAACAAAGTAGACATTTTTCGCTGTTCCGTGCTTTGATAACCTTTTTTTCTTTCTGTCAGCTCATAATATCTTAATTCATTCGAAATCGGTCAAAGAACAACGAAATTTACATGAAACTTCATCAAATAACAACAAAGTAGACATTTTTCGCTGTTCCGTGCTTTGATAACCTTTTTTTCTTTCTGTCAGCTCATAATATCTTAATTCATTCGAAATCGGTCAAAGAACAACGAAATTAACATGAAACTTCATCAAATAACAACAAAGTAGACATTTTTCGCTGTTGCGTGCTTTGATAACCTTTTTTTCTTTCTGTCAGCTCATAATATCTTAATTCATTCGAAATCGTTCAAAGAACAACGAAATTAACGTGGAATTTCATCAAATAACAACAAAGTAGACATTTTTCGCTGTTCCGTGCTTTGATAACCTTTTTTTCTTTCTGTCAGCTCATAATATCTTAATTCATTCGAAATCGGTCAAAGAACAACGAAATTTACATGGAACTTCATGAAATAACAACAAAGTAGACATTTTTCGCTGTTCCGTGCTTTGATAACCTTTTTTCCTTTCTGTCAGCTCATAATATCTTAATTCATTCGAAATCGGTCAAAGAACAACGAAATTAACATGAAACTTCATCAAATAACAACAAAGTAGACATTTTTCGCTGTTCCGTGCTTTGATAACCTTTTTTTCTTTCTGTCAGCTCATAATATCTTAATTCATTCGAAATTGGTCAAAGAACAACGAAATTAACATGAAACTTCATCAAATAACAACAAAGTAGACATTTTTCGCTGTTCCGTGCTTTGATAATCTTTTTTTCTTTCTGTCAGCTCATAATATCTTAATTCATTCGAAATCGGCCAAAGAACAACGAAATTTACATGGAACTTCATCAAATAACAACAAAGTACACATTTTTCGCTGTTCCGTGCTTTGATAACCTTTTTTTCTTTCTGTCAGCTCATAATATCTTAATTCATTCGAAATCGGTCAAAGAACAACGAAATTAACATGAAACTTCATCAAATAACAACAAAGTAGACATTTTTCGCTGTTCCGTGCTTTGATAACCTTTTTTTCTTTCTGTCAGCTCATAATATCTTAATTCATTCGAAATCGGTCAAAGAACAACGAAATTTACATGGAACTTCATGAAATAACAACAAAGTAGACATTTTTCGCTGTTCCGTGCTTTGATAACCTTTTTTCCTTTCTGTCAGCTCATAATATCTTAATTCATTCGAAATCGGTCAAAGAACAACGAAATTAACACGAAACTTCATCAAATAACAACAAAGTAGACATTTTTCGCTGTTCCGTGCTTTGATAACCTTTTTTTCTTTCTGTCAGCTCATAATATCTTAATTCATTCGAAATCGGTCAAAGAACAACGAAATTAACATGAAACTTCATCAAATAACAACAAAGTAGACATTTTTCGCTGTTCCGTGCTTTGATAACCTTTTTTTCTTTCTGTCAGCTCATAATATCTTAATTCATTCGAAATCGGTCAAAGAACAACGAAATTTACATGGAACTTCATGAAATAACAACAAAGTAGACATTTTTCGCTGTTCCGTGTTTTGATAACCGTTTTTCTTTCTGTGTCAGCTTCAAAATATCTTAATTCATTCGAATTCGTTCAAAGAACAACGAAATTTACATGGAACTTCATCAAATAACAACAAAGTAGACATTTTTCGCTGTTCCGTGCTTTGATAACCTTTTTTTCTTTCTGTCAGCTCATAATATCTTAATTCATTCGAAATCGGTCAAAGAACAACGAAATTTACATGGAACTTCATGAAATAACAACAAAGTAGACATTTTTCGCTGTTCCGTGCTTTGATAACCTTTTTTCCTTTCTGTCAGCTCATAATATCTTAATTCATTCGAAATCGGTCAAAGAACAACGAAATTAACATGAAACTTCATCAAATAACAACAAAGTAGACATTTTTCGCTGTTCCGTGCTTTGATAACCTTTTTTTCTTTCTGTCAGCTCATAATATCTTAATTCATTCGAAATCGGTCAAAGAACAACGAAATTTACATGGAACTTCATGAAATTACAACAAAGTAGACATTTTTCGCTGTTCCGTGTTTTGATAACCGTTTTTCTTTCTGTGTCAGCTTCAAAATATCTTAATTCATTCGAATTCGTTCAAAGAACAACGAAATTTACATGGAACTTCATCAAATAACAACAAAGTAGACATTTTTCGCTGTTCCGTGCTTTGATAACCTTTTTTTCTTTCTGTCAGCTCATAATATCTTAATTCATTCGAAATCGGTCAAAGAACAACGAAATTTACATGGAACTTCATGAAATAACAACAAAGTAGACATTTTTCGCTGTTCCGTGCTTTGATAACCTTTTTTTCTTTCTGTCAGCTCATAATATCTTAATTCATTCGAAATCGGTCAAAGAACAACGAAATTAACATGAAACTTCATCAAATAACAACAAAGTAGACATTTTTCGCTGTTCCGTGCTTTGATAACCTTTTTTTCTTTCTGTCAGCTCATAATATCTTAATTCATTCGAAATCGGTCAAAGAACTACGAAATTAACATGAAACTTCATCAAATAACAACAAAGTAGACATTTTTCGCTGTTCCGTGCTTTGATAACCTTTTTTTCTTTCTGTCAGCTCATAATATCTTAATTCATTCGAAATCGTTCAAAGAACAACGAAATTAACGTGGAATTTCATCAAATAACAACAAAGTAGACATTTTTCGCTGTTCCGTGCTTTGATAACCTTTTTTTCTTTCTGTCAGCTCATAATATCTTAATTCATTCGAAATCGGTCAAAGAACAACGAAATTAACATGAAACTTCATCAAATAACAACAAAGTAGACATTTTTCGCTGTTTCGTGCTTTGATAATCTTTTTTTCTTTCTGTCAGCTCATAATATCTTAATTCATTCGAAATCGGCCAAAGAACAACGAAATTTACATGGAATTTCATCAAATAACAACAAAGTAGACATTTTTCGCTGTTCCGTGCTTTGATAATCTTTTTTTCTTTCTGTCAGCTCATAATATCTTAATTCATTCGAAATCGGCCAAAGAACAACGAAATTTACATGGAACTTCATCAAATAACAACAAAGTAGACATTTTTCGCTGTTCCGTGCTTTGATAACCTTTTTTTCTTTCTGTCAGCTCATAATATCTTAATTCATTCGAAATCGGTCAAAGAACAACGAAATTAACATGAAACTTCATCAAATAACAACAAAGTAGACATTTTTCGCTGTTCCGTGCTTTGATAACCTTTTTTTCTTTCTGTCAGCTCATAATATCTTAATTCATTCGAAATCGGTCAAAGAACAACGAAATTTACATGAAACTTCATCAAATAACAACAAAGTAGACATTTTTCGCTGTTCCGTGCTTTGATAACCTTTTTTTCTTTCTGTCAGCTCATAATATCTTAATTCATTCGAAATCGGTCAAAGAACAACGAAATTAACATGAAACTTCATCAAATAACAACAAAGTAGACATTTTTCGCTGTTGCGTGCTTTGATAACCTTTTTTTCTTTCTGTCAGCTCATAATATCTTAATTCATTCGAAATCGTTCAAAGAACAACGAAATTAACGTGGAATTTCATCAAATAACAACAAAATAGACATTTTTCGCTGTTCCGTGCTTTGATAACCTTTTTTTCTTTCTGTCAGCTCATAATATCTTAATTCATTCGAAATCGGTCAAAGAACAACGAAATTTACATGGAACTTCATGAAATAACAACAAAGTAGACATTTTTCGCTGTTCCGTGCTTTGATAACCTTTTTTCCTTTCTGTCAGCTCATAATATCTTAATTCATTCGAAATCGGTCAAAGAACAACGAAATTAACATGAAACTTCATCAAATAACAACAAAGTAGACATTTTTCGCTGTTCCGTGCTTTGATAACCTTTTTTTCTTTCTGTCAGCTCATAATATCTTAATTCATTCGAAATCGGTCAAAGAACAACGAAATTAACATGAAACTTCATCAAATAACAACAAAGTAGACATTTTTCGCTGTTCCGTGCTTTGATAATCTTTTTTTCTTTCTGTCAGCTCATAATATCTTAATTCATTCGAAATCGGCCAAAGAACAACGAAATTTACATGGAACTTCATCAAATAACAACAAAGTACACATTTTTCGCTGTTCCGTGCTTTGATAACCTTTTTTTCTTTCTGTCAGCTCATAATATCTTAATTCATTCGAAATCGGTCAAAGAACAACGAAATTAACATGAAACTTCATCAAATAACAACAAAGTAGACATTTTTCGCTGTTCCGTGCTTTGATAACCTTTTTTTCTTTCTGTCAGCTCATAATATCTTAATTCATTCGAAATCGGTCAAAGAACAACGAAATTTACATGGAACTTCATGAAATAACAACAAAGTAGACATTTTTCGCTGTTCCGTGCTTTGATAACCTTTTTTCCTTTCTGTCAGCTCATAATATCTTAATTCATTCGAAATCGGTCAAAGAACAACGAAATTAACATGAAACTTCATCAAATAACAACAAAGTAGACATTTTTCGCTGTTCCGTGCTTTGATAACCTTTTTTTCTTTCTGTCAGCTCATAATATCTTAATTCATTCGAAATCGGTCAAAGAACAACGAAATTAACATGAAACTTCATCAAATAACAACAAAGTAGACATTTTTCGCTGTTCCGTGCTTTGATAACCTTTTTTTCTTTCTGTCAGCTCATAATATCTTAATTCATTCGAAATCGGTCAAAGAACAACGAAATTTACATGGAACTTCATGAAATAACAACAAAGTAGACATTTTTCGCTGTTCCGTGTTTTGATAACCGTTTTTCTTTCTGTGTCAGCTTCAAAATATCTTAATTCATTCGAATTCGTTCAAAGAACAACGAAATTTACATGGAACTTCATCAAATAACAACAAAGTAGACATTTTTCGCTGTTCCGTGCTTTGATAACCTTTTTTCTTTCTGTCAGCTCATAATATCTTAATTCATTCGAAATCGTTCAAAGAACAACGAAATTTACATGAAACTTCATCAAATAACAACAAAGTAGACATTTTTCGCTGTTCCGTGCTTTGATAACCTTTTTTTCTTTCTGTCAGCTCATAATATCTTAATTAATTCGAAATCGGTCAAAGAACAACGAAATTTACATGGAACTTCATGAAATAACAACAAAGTAGACATTTTTCGCTGTTCCGTGCTTTGATAACCTTTTTTCCTTTCTGTCAGCTCATAATATCTTAATTCATTCGAAATCGGTCAAAGAACAACGAAATTAACATGAAACTTCATCAAATAACAACAAAGTAGACATTTTTCGCTGTTCCGTGCTTTGATAACCTTTTTTTCTTTCTGTCAGCTCATAATATCTTAATTCATTCGAAATCGGTCAAAGAACAACGAAATTTACATGGAACTTCATGAAATTACAACAAAGTAGACATTTTTCGCTGTTCCGTGTTTTGATAACCGTTTTTCTTTCTGTGTCAGCTTCAAAATATCTTAATTCATTCGAATTCGTTCAAAGAACAACGAAATTTACATGGAACTTCATCAAATAACAACAAAGTAGACATTTTTCGCTGTTCCGTGCTTTGATAACCTTTTTTTCTTTCTGCCAGCTCATAATATCTTAATTCATTCGAAATCGTTCAAAGAACAACGAAATTTACATGGAACTTCATCAAACAACAACAAAGTACACATTTTTCGCTGTTCCGTGCTTTGATAACCTTTTTTTCTTTCTGTCAGCTCATAATATCTTAATTCATTCGAAATCGGCCAAAGAACAACGAAATTTACATGGAACTTCATCAAATAACAACAAAGTAGACATTTTTCGCTGTTCCGTGCTTTGATAACCTTTTTTTCTTTCTGTCAGCTCATAATATCTTAATTCATTCGAAATCGGTCAAAGAACAACGAAATTAATATGAAACTTCATCAAATAACAACAAAGTAGACATTTTTCGCTGTTTCGTGCTTTGATAATCTTTTTTTCTTTCTGTCAGCTCATAATATCTTAATTCATTCGAAATCGGCCAAAGAACAACGAAATTTACATGGAATTTCATCAAATAACAACAAAGTAGACATTTTTCGCTGTTCCGTGCTTTGATAATCTTTTTTTCTTTCTGTCAGCTCATAATATCTTAATTCATTCGAAATCGGCCAAAGAACAACGAAATTTACATGGAACTTCATCAAATAACAACAAAGTAGACATTTTTCGCTGTTCCGTGCTTTGATAACCTTTTTTTCTTTCTGTCAGCTCATAATATCTTAATTCATTCGAAATCGGTCAAAGAACAACGAAATTAACATGAAACTTCATCAAATAACAACAAAGTAGACATTTTTCGCTGTTCCGTGCTTTGATAACCTTTTTTTCTTTCTGTCAGCTCATAATATCTTAATTCATTCGAAATCGGTCAAAGAACAACGAAATTTACATGGAACTTCATGAAATAACAACAAAGTAGACATTTTTCGCTGTTCCGTGCTTTGATAACCTTTTTTTCCTCTCTGTCAGCTCATAATATCTTAATTCATTCGAAATCGGTCAAAGAACAACGAAATTAACATGAAACTTCATCAAATAACAACAAAGTAGACATTTTTCGCTGTTCCGTGCTTTGATAACCTTTTTTTCTTTCTGTCAGCTCATAATATCTTAATTCATTCGAAATCGGTCAAAGAACAACGAAATTAACATGAAACTTCATCAAATAACAACAAAGTAGACATTTTTCGCTGTTCCGTGCTTTGATAACCTTTTTTTCTTTCTGTCAGCTCATAATATCTTAATTCATTCGAAATCGTTCAAAGAACAACGAAATTAACGTGGAATTTCATCAAATAACAACAAAGTAGACATTTTTCGCTGTTCCGTGCTTTGATAACCTTTTTTTCTTTCTGTCAGCTCATAATATCTTAATTCATTCGAAATCGGCCAAAGAACAACGAAATTTACATGGAACTTCATGAAATAACAACAAAGTAGACATTTTTCGCTGTTCCGTGTTTCGATAACCGTTTTTCTTTCTGTGTCAGCTTCAAAATATCTTAATTCATTCGAATTCGTTGAAAGAACAACGAAATTTACATGGAACTTCATGAAATTACAACAAAGTAGACATTTTTCGCTGTTCCGTGCTTTGATAACCTTCTTTCCTTTCTGTCAGCTCATAATATCTTAATTCATTCGAATTCGTTGAAAGAACAACGAAATTAACGTGGAATTTCATCAAATAACAACAAAGTAGACATTTTTCGCTGTTCCGTGCTTTGATAACCTTTTTTCCTTTCTGTCAGCTCATAATATCTTAATTCATTCGAAATCGGTCAAAGAACAACGAAATTTATATGGAACTTCATGAAATAACAACAAAGTAGACATTTTTCGCTGTTCCGTGTTTCGATAACCGTTTTTCTTTCTGTGTCAGCTTCAAAATATCTTAATTCATTCGAATTCGTTGAAAGAACAACGAAATTAACGTGGAATTTCATCAAATAACAACAAAGTAGACATTTTTCGCTGTTCCGTGCTTTGATAACCTTTTTTCCTTTCTGTCAGCTCATAATATCTTAATTCATTCGAAATCGGTCAAAGAACAACGAAATTAACATGAAACTTCATCAAATAACAACAAAGTAGACATTTTTCGCTGTTCCGTGCTTTGATAACCTTTTTTTCTTTCTGTCAGCTCATAATATCTTAATTCATTCGAAATCGGTCAAAGAACAACGAAATTAACATGAAACTTCATCAAATAACAACAAAGTAGACATTTTTCGCTGTTCCGTGCTTTGATAATCTTTTTTTCTTTCTGTCAGCTCATAATATCTTAATTCATTCGAAATCGGTCAAAGAACAACGAAATTTACATGGAACTTCATGAAATAACAACAAAGTAGACATTTTTCGCTGTTCCGTGCTTTGATAACCTTTTTTCCTTTCTGTCAGCTCATAATATCTTAATTCATTCGAAATCGGTCAAAGAACAACGAAATTAACATGAAACTTCATCAAATAACAACAAAGTAGACATTTTTCGCTGTTCCGTGCTTTGATAACCTTTTTTCCTTTCTGTCAGCTCATAATATCTTAATTCATTCGAAATCGGTCAAAGAACAACGAAATTAACATGAAACTTCATCAAATAACAACAAAGTAGACATTTTTCGCTGTTCCGTGCTTTGATAACCTTTTTTTCTTTCTGTCAGCTCATAATATCTTAATTCATTCGAAATCGGTCAAAGAACAACGAAATTTACATGAAACTTCATCAAATAACAACAAAGTAGACATTTTTCGCTGTTCCGTGCTTTGATAACCTTTTTTTCTTTCTGTCAGCTCATAATATCTTAATTCATTCGAAATCGGTCAAAGAACAACGAAATTAACATGAAACTTCATCAAATAACCACAAAGTAGACATTTTTCGCTGTTCCGTGCTTTGATAACCTTTTTTTCTTTCTGTCAGCTCATAATATCTTAATTCATTCGAAATCGGTCAAAGAACAACGAAATTAACATGAAACTTCATCAAATAACAACAAAGTAGACATTTTTCGCTGTTCCGTGCTTTGATAATCTTTTTTTCTTTCTGTCAGCTCATAATATCTTAATTCATTCGAAATCGGCCAAAGAACAACGAAATTTACATGGAACTTCATCAAATAACAACAAAGTACACATTTTTCGCTGTTCCGTGCTTTGATAACCTTTTTTTCTTTCTGTCAGCTCATAATATCTTAATTCATTCGAAATCGGTCAAAGAACAACGAAATTAACATGAATTGCTTTGATAACCTTTTTTTCTTTCTGTCAGCTCATAATATCTTAATTCATTCGAAATTGGTCAAAGAACAACGAAATTAACATGAAACTTCATCAAATAACAACAAAGTAGACATTTTTCGCTGTTCCGTGCTTTGATAACCTTTTTTTCTTTCTGTCAGCTCATAATATCTTAATTCATTCGAAATCGTTCAAAGAACAACGAAATTAACGTGGAATTTCATCAAATAACAACAAAGTAGACATTTTTCGCTGTTCCGTGCTTTGATAACCTTTTTTTCTTTCTGTCAGCTCATAATATCTTAATTCATTCGAAATCGGCCAAAGAACAACGAAATTTACATGGAACTTCATGAAATAACAACAAAGTAGACATTTTTCGCTGTTCCGTGTTCGATAACCGTTTTTCTTTCTGTGTCAGCTTCAAAATATCTTAATTCATTCGAATTCGTTGAAAGAACAACGAAATTTACATGGAACTTCATGAAATTACAACAAAGTAGACATTTTTCGCTGTTCCGTGCTTTGATAACCTTTTTTCCTTTCTGTCAGCTCATAATATCTTAATTCATTCGAATTCGTTGAAAGAACAACGAAATTAACGTGGAATTTCATCAAATAACAACAAAGTAGACATTTTTCGCTGTTCTGTGCTTTGATAACCTTTTTTCCTTTCTGTCAGCTCATAATATCTTAATTCATTCGAAATCGGTCAAAGAACAACGAAATTTACATGGAATTTCATGAAATAACAACAAAGTAGACATTTTTCGCTGTTCCGTGTTTCGATAACCGTTTTTCTTTCTGTGTCAGCTTCAAAATATCTTAATTCATTCGAATTCGTTGAAAGAACAACGAAATTAACGTGGAATTTCATCAAATAACAACAAAGTAGACATTTTTCGCTGTTCCGTGCTTTGATAACCTTTTTTCCTTTCTGTCAGCTCATAATATCTTAATTCATTCGAAATCGGTCAAAGAACAACGAAATTAACATGAAACTTCATCAAATAACAACAAAGTAGACATTTTTCGCTGTTCCGTGCTTTGATAACCTTTTTTTCTTTCTGTCAGCTCATAATATCTTAATTCATTCGAAATCGGTCAAAGAACAACGAAATTAACATGAAACTTCATCAAATAACAACAAAGTAGACATTTTTCGCTGTTCCGTGCTTTGATAATCTTTTTTTCTTTCTGTCAGCTCATAATATCTTAATTCATTCGAAATCGGTCAAAGAACAACGAAATTTACATGGAACTTCATGAAATAACAACAAAGTAGACATTTTTCGCTGTTCCGTGCTTTGATAACCTTTTTTTCCTTTCTGTCAGCTCATAATATCTTAATTCATTCGAAATCGGTCAAAGAACAACGAAATTAACATGAAACTTCATCAAATAACAACAAAGTAGACATTTTTCGCTGTTCCGTGCTTTGATAACCTTTTTTCCTTTCTGTCAGCTCATAATATCTTAATTCATTCGAAATCGGTCAAAGAACAACGAAATTAACATGAAACTTCATCAAATAACAACAAAGTAGACATTTTCCGCTGTTCCGTGATTTGATAACCTTTTTTCTTTCTGTCAGCTCATAATATCTTAATTCATTCGAAATCGGTCAAAGAACAACGAAATTTACATGAAACTTCATCAAATAACAACAAAGTAGACATTTTTCGCTGTTCCGTGCTTTGATAACCTTTTTTTCTTTCTGTCAGCTCATAATATCTTAATTCATTCGAAATCGGTCAAAGAACAACGAAATTAACATGAAACTTCATCAAATAACAACAAAGTAGACATTTTTCGCTGTTCCGTGCTTTGATAACCTTTTTTTCTTTCTGTCAGCTCATAATATCTTAATTCATTCGAAATCGGTCAAAGAACAACGAAATTAACATGAAACTTCATCAAATAACAACAAAGTAGACATTTTTCGCTGTTCCGTGCTTTGATAACCTTTTTTCCTTTCTGTCAGCTCATAATATCTTAATTCATTCGAAATCGGTCAAAGAACAACGAAATTAACATGAAACTTCATCAAATAACAACAAAGTAGACATTTTTCGCTGTTCCGTGCTTTGATAACCTTTTTTCCTTTCTGTCAGCTCATAATATCTTAATTCATTCGAAATCGGTCAAAGAACAACGAAATTAACATGAAACTTCATCAAATAACAAAAAAGTAGACATTTTTCGCTGTTCCGTGATTTGATAACCTTTTTTCTTTCTGTCAGCTCATAATATCTTAATTCATTCGAAATCGGTCAAAGAACAACGAAATTTACATGAAACTTCATCAAATAACAACAAAGTAGACATTTTTCGCTGTTCCGTGCTTTGATAACCTTTTTTTCTTTCTGTCAGCTCATAATATCTTAATTCATTCGAAATCGGTCAAAGAACAACGAAATTAACATGAAACTTCATCAAATAACAACAAAGTAGACATTTTTCGCTGTTCCGTGCTTTGATAACCTTTTTTTCTTTCTGTCAGCTCATAATATCTTAATTCATTCGAAATCGGTCAAAGAACAACGAAATTAACATGAAACTTCATCAAATAACAACAAAGTAGACATTTTTCGCTGTTCCGTGCTTTGATAATCTTTTTTTCTTTCTGTCAGCTCATAATATCTTAATTCATTCGAAATCGGCCAAAGAACAACGAAATTTACATGGAACTTCATCAAATAACAACAAAGTACACATTTTTCGCTGTTCCGTGCTTTGATAACCTTTTTTTCTTTCTGTCAGCTCATAATATCTTAATTCATTCGAAATCGGTCAAAGAACAACGAAATTAACATGAAACTTCATCAAATAACAACAAAGTAGACATTTTTCGCTGTTCCGTGCTTTGATAACCTTTTTTTCTTTCTGTCAGCTCATAATATCTTAATTCATTCGAAATCGGTCAAAGAACAACGAAATTTACATGGAACTTCATGAAATAACAACAAAGTAGACATTTTTCGCTGTTCCGTGCTTTGATAACCTTTTTTCCTTTCTGTCAGCTCATAATATCTTAATTCATTCGAAATCGGTCAAAGAACAACGAAATTAACATGAAACTTCATCAAATAACAACAAAGTAGACATTTTTCGCTGTTCCGTGCTTTGATAACCTTTTTTTCTTTCTGTCAGCTCATAATATCTTAATTCATTCGAAATCGGTCAAAGAACAACGAAATTAACATGAAACTTCATCAAATAACAACAAAGTAGACATTTTTCGCTGTTCCGTGCTTTGATAACCTTTTTTTCTTTCTGTCAGCTCATAATATCTTAATTCATTCGAAATCGGTCAAAGAACAACGAAATTTACATGGAACTTCATGAAATAACAACAAAGTAGACATTTTTCGCTGTTCCGTGTTTGATAACCGTTTTTCTTTCTGTGTCAGCTTCAAAATATCTTAATTCATTCGAATTCGTTCAAAGAACAACGAAATTTACATGGAACTTCATCAAATAACAACAAAGTAGACATTTTTCGCTGTTCCGTGCTTTGATAACCTTTTTTTCTTTCTGTCAGCTCATAATATCTTAATTCATTCGAAATCGTTCAAAGAACAACGAAATTTACATGAAACTTCATCAAATAACAACAAAGTAGACATTTTTCGCTGTTCCGTGCTTTGATAACCTTTTTTTCTTTCTGTCAGCTCATAATATCTTAATTCATTCGAAATCGGTCAAAGAACAACGAAATTTACATGGAACTTCATGAAATATCAACAAAGTAGACATTTTTCGCTGTTCCATGCTTTGATAACCTTTTTTCCTTTCTGTCAGCTCATAATATCTTAATTCATTCGAAATCGGTCAAATAACAACGAAATTAACATGAAACTTCATCAAATAACAACAAAGTAGACATTTTTCGCTGTTCCGTGCTTTGATTACCTATTTTTCTTTCTGTCAGCTCATAATATCTTAATTCATTCGAAATCGGTCAAAGAACAACGAAATTTACATGGAACTTCATGAAATTACAACAAAGTAGACATTTTTCGCTGTTCCGTGTTTTGATAACCGTTTTTCTTTCTGTGTCAGCTTCAAAATATCTTAATTCATTCGAATTCGTTCAAAGAACAACGAAATTTACATGGAACTTCATCAAATAACAACAAAGTAGACATTTTTCGCTGTTCCGTGCTTTGATAACCTTTTTTTCTTTCTGTCAGCTCATAATATCTTAATTCATTCGAAATCGTTCAAAGAACAACGAAATTTACATGGAACTTCATCAAACAACAACAAAGTACACATTTTTCGCTGTTCCGTGCTTTGATAACCTTTTTTTCTTTCTGTCAGCTCATAATATCTTAATTCATTCGAAATCGGCCAAAGAACAACGAAATTTACATGGAACTTCATCAAATAACAACAAAGTAGACATTTTTCGCTGTTCCGTGCTTTGATAACCTTTTTTTCTTTCTGTCAGCTCATAATATCTTAATTCATTCGAAATCGGCAAAAGAACAACGAAATTTACATGGAACTTCATCAAATAACAACAAAGTAGACATTTTTCGCTGTTCCGTGCTTTGATAACCTTTTTTTCTTTCTGTCAGCTCATAATATATTAATTCATTCGAAATCGGTCAAAGAACAACGAAATTAACATGAAACTTCATCAAATAACAACAAAGTAGACATTTTTCGCTGTTCCGTGCTTTGATAACCTTTTTTTCTTTCTGTCAGCTCATAATATCTTAATTCATTCGAAATCGGTCAAAGAACAACGAAATTTACATGGAACTTCATGAAATAACAACAAAGTAGACATTTTTCGCTGTTCCGTGCTTTGATAACCTTTTTTCCTTTCTGTCAGCTCATAATATCTTAATTCATTCGAAATCGGTCAAAGAACAACGAAATTAACATGAAACTTCATCAAATAACAACAAAGTAGACATTTTTCGCTGTTCCGTGCTTTGATAACCTTTTTTTCTTTCTGTCAGCTCATAATATCTTAATTCATTCGAAATCGGTCAAAGAACAACGAAATTAACATGAAACTTCATCAAATAACAACAAAGTAACCTTTTTTTCTTTCTGTCAGCTCATAATATCTTAATTCATTCGAAATCGTTCAAAGAACAACGAAATTAACGTGGAATTTCATCAAATAACAACAAAGTAGACATTTTTCGCTGTTCCGTGCTTTGATAACCTTTTTTTCTTTCTGTCAGCTCATAATATCTTAATTCATTCGAAATCGGCCAAAGAACAACGAAATTTACATGGAACTTCATGAAATAACAACAAAGTAGACATTTTTCGCTGTTCCGTGTTTCGATAACCGTTTTTCTTTCTGTGTCAGCTTCAAAATATCTTAATTCATTCGAATTCGTTGAAAGAACAACGAAATTTACATGGAACTTCATGAAATTACAACAAAGTAGACATTTTTCGCTGTTCCGTGCTTTGATAACCTTTTTTCCTTTCTGTCAGCTCATAATATCTTAATTCATTCGAATTCGTTGAAAGAACAACGAAATTAACGTGGAATTTCATCAAATAACAACAAAGTAGACATTTTTCGCTGTTCCGTGCTTTGATAACCTTTTTTTCCTTTCTGTCAGCTCATAATATCTTAATTCATTCGAAATCGGTCAAAGAACAACGAAATTTACATGGAACTTCATGAAATAACAACAAAGTAGACATTTTTCGCTGTTCCGTGTTTCGATAACCGTTTTTCTTTCTGTGTCAGCTTCAAAATATCTTAATTCATTCGAATTCGTTGAAAGAACAACGAAATTAACGTGGAATTTCATCAAATAACAACAAAGTAGACATTTTTCGCTGTTCCGTGCTTTGATAACCTTTTTTCCTTTCTGTCAGCTCATAATATCTTAATTCATTCGAAATCGGTCAAAGAACAACGAAATTAACATGAAACTTCATCAAATAACAACAAAGTAGACATTTTTCGCTGTTCCGTGCTTTGATAACCTTTTTTTCTTTCTGTCAGCTCATAATATCTTAATTCATTCGAAATCGGCCAAAGAACAACGAAATTAACATGAAACTTCATCAAATAACAACAAAGTAGACATTTTTCGCTGTTCCGTGCTTTGATAATCTTTTTTTCTTTCTGTCAGCTCATAATATCTTAATTCATTCGAAATCGGTCAAAGAACAACGAAATTTACATGGAACTTCATGAAATAACAACAAAGTAGACATTTTTCGCTGTTCCGTGCTTTGATAACCTTTTTTCCTTTCTGTCAGCTCATAATATCTTAATTCATTCGAAATCGGTCAAAGAACAACGAAATTAACATGAAACTTCATCAAATAACAACAAAGTAGACATTTTTCGCTGTTCCGTGCTTTGATAACCTTTTTTTCTTTCTGTCAGCTCATAATATCTTAATACATTCGAATTCGTTCAAAGAACAACGAAATTTACATGGAACTTCATCAAATAACAACAAAGTAGACATTTTTCGCTGTTCCGTGCTTTGATAACCTTTTTTCTTTCTGTCAGCTCATAATATCTTAATTCATTCGAAATCGGTCAAAGAACAACGAAATTAACATGAAACTTCATCAAATAACAACAAAGTAGACATTTTTCGCTGTTCCGTGTTTCGATAACCGTTTTTCTTTCTGTGTCAGCTTCAAAATATCTTAATTGATTCGAATTCGTTGAAAGAACAACGAAATTAACGTGGAATTTCATCAAATAACAACAAAGTAGACATTTTTCGCTGTTCCGTGCTTTGATAACCTTTTTTCCTTTCTGTCAGCTCATAATATCTTAATTCATTCGAAATCGGTCAAAGAACAACGAAATTAACATGAAACTTCATCAAATAACAACAAAGTAGACATTTTTCGCTGTTCCGTGCTTTGATAACCTTGTTTTCTTTCTGTCAGCTCATAATATCTTAATTCATTCGAAATCGGTCAAAGAACAACGAAATTAACATGAAACTTCATCAAATAACAACAAAGTAGACATTTTTTCGCTGTTCCGTGCTTTGATAATCTTTTTTTCTTTCTGTCAGCTCATAATATCTTAATTCATTCGAAATCGGTCAAAGAACAACGAAATTTACATGGAACTTCATGAAATAACAACAAAGTAGACATTTTTCGCTGTTCCGTGCTTTGATAACCTTTTTTCCTTTCTGTCAGCTCATAATATCTTAATTCATTCGAAATCGGTCAAAGAACAACGAAATTAACATGAAACTTCATCAAATAACAACAAAGTAGACATTTTTCGCTGTTCCGTGCTTTGATAACCTTTTTTTCTTTCTATCAGCTCATAATATCTTAATTCATTCGAATTCGTTCAAAGAACAACGAAATTTACATGGAATTCCATCAAATAACAACAAAGTAGACATTTTTCGCTGTTCCGTGCTTTGATAACCTTTTTTTCTTTCTGTCAGCTCATAATATCTTAATTCATTCGAAATCGGTCAAAGAACAACGAAATTAACATGAAACTTCATCAAATAACAACAAAGTAGACATTTTTCGCTGTTCCGTGCTTTGATAACCTTTTTTTCTTTCTGTCAGCTCATAATATCTTAATTCATTCGAAATCGGTCAAAGAACAACGAAATTTACATGGAACTTCATCAAATAACAACAAAGTAGACATTTTTCGCTGTTCCGTGCTTTGATAACCTTTTTTTCTTTCTGTCAGCTCATAATATCTTAATTCATTCGAAATCGTTCAAAGAACAACGAAATTAACGTGGAATTTCATCAAATAACAACAAAGTAGACATTTTTCGCTGTTCCGTGCTTTGATAACCTTTTTTTCTTTCTGTCAGCTCATAATATCTTAATTCATTCGAAATCGGTCAAAGAACAACGAAATTAACATGAAACTTCATCAAATAACAACAAAGTAGACATTTTTCGCTGTTCCGTGCTTTGATAATCTTTTTTTCTTTCTGTCAGCTCATAATATCTTAATTCATTCGAAATCGGCCAAAGAACAACGAAATTTACATGGGACTTCATCAAATAACAACAAAGTAGACATTTTTCGCTGTTCCGTGCTTTGATAACCTTTTTTTCTTTCTGTCAGCTCATAATATCTTAATTCATTCGAAATCGGTCAAAGAACAACGAAATTAACATGAAACTTCATCAAATAACAACAAAGTAGACATTTTTCGCTGTTCCGTGCTTTGATAACCTTTTTTTCTTTCTGTCAGCTCATAATATCTTAATTCATTCGAAATCGGTCAAAGAACAACGAAATTTACATGGAACTTCATGAAATAACAACAAAGTAGACATTTTTCGCTGTTCCGTGCTTTGATAACCTTTTTTCCTTTCTGTCAGCTCATAATATCTTAATTCATTCGAAATCGGTCAAAGAACAACGAAATTAACATGAAACTTCATCAAATAACAACAAAGTAGACATTTTTCGCTGTTCCGTGCTTTGATAACCTTTTTTTCTTTCTGTCAGCTCATAATATCTTAATTCATTCGAAATCGGTCAAAGAACAACGAAATTAACATGAAACTTCATCAAATAACAACAAAGTAGACATTTTTCGCTGTTCCGTGCTTTGATAACCTTTTTTTCTTTCTGTCAGCTCATAATATCTTAATTCATTCGAAATCGGTCAAAGAACAACGAAATTAACATGAAAATTCATCAAATAACAACAAAGTAGACATTTTTCGCTGTTCCGTGCTTTGATAACCTTTTTTTCTTTCTGTCAGCTCATAATATCTTAATTCATTCGAAATCGTTCAAAGAACAACGAAATTAACGTGGAATTTCATCAAATAACAACAAAGTAGACATTTTTCGCTGTTCCGTGCTTTGATAACCTTTTTTTCTTTCTGTCAGCTCATAATATCTTAATTCATTCGAAATCGGTCAAAGAACAACGAAATTAACATGAAACTTCATCAAATAACAACAAAGTAGACATTTTTCGCTGTTCCGTGCTTTGATAATCTTTTTTTCTTTCTGTCAGCTCATAATATCTTAATTCATTCGAAATCGGCCAAAGAACAACGAAATTTACATGGAACTTCATCAAATAACAACAAAGTAGACATTTTTCGCTGTTCCGTGCTTTGATAACCTTTTTTTCTTTCTGTCAGCTCATAATATCTTAATTCATTCGAAATCGGTCAAAGAACAACGAAATTAACATGAAACTTCATCAAATAACAACAAAGTAGACATTTTTCGCTGTTCCGTGCTTTGATAACTTTTTTTTCTTTCTGTCAGCTCATAATATCTTAATTCATTCGAAATCGGTCAAAGAACAACGAAATTTACATGGAACTTCATGAAATAACAACAAAGTAGACATTTTTCGCTGTTCCGTGCTTTGATAACCTTTTTTCCTTTCTGTCAGCTC